>JAMAGY010000052.1:0-196345 GCA_023626415.1 Penicillium sp. S1701
ACGAGTACTAACTATCTAACTTGTAGAAGCCTCAGACATCAGGCTTCCACATACTCATCACCTATTTCCCCACTACAATAGCTATATAACTAAATTATATTATTACTTATCTCTAATCTATTTTTTTTAAGTACAGTGTTTTTCTTAGTAAATATATATATTCGGAGATTATTTTAAACTCTTATATAGTATAGATTAAACTCATATAGAAGTAAATCTTTCTAGTCACACTCCAATAAAAATAGTTCTATAAAATAGCTATTTAGGATTAATTTATATACGCACTTAGATTAATTATACAGGCTAAAATTAAAACACGACAGAGAGAATCGGTAAACTTAGAACCTACTAAAATTTAAGCTAACTCATACTAAAAAAGGCTTACAGTAGTGTTGAGAAAGAAGTATACAGTAATATCAAGTACATCTAATTCTGCCCATACTTAAGGCTCTCACCGACCTTGCAGTCGATACCACTGCACCCGGTACTTTGGGAAAGAATACAGTGAGGGTCTGAAGTTCAAGAGCAGTGGGGGGGTGTGGGTCCAAATTCTGCCCATAGTTAAGAGCACCGATTTGCAGTCAGGCCCACTGCACCCGGTACCCTGGGATAGGGACGAGTGGAAGTTGGTATGGTTGATTGGGCTTGCTCTGAGGCTCCAGGTTCACATCTTCCGCGAAGGGTCGGGGCAAATGAACTTGACTACCCATCCATCAACTATAACTATACTTTCAGTGAATTTGAGTGTTCGTCACCGTTAGAATCTCTTCAAGGCCTACTGCGGACTCAACTTGTAGATAAGCGGGAAGGGCGGCCGCAAGTACCATGGCGCCGTCACTCCCAGAATACTGACAATACACCGTATGACCCAACCGGACTGGGTTGTTCATTTGCAATGGGAATTTTTACCCATGGACAAAACTTGGTGGTTCACTTCTTGACGTATCGTTCCCAGGGTTATACTGATTATTAGGGGGTGCTGAGGCCCTTTGTCTTCGAAGCCCTTGGCTGCTGTGACGTCACTCATCTTGGACTTGTCATGCACCTAGCGGGGAGGGCGGCCGCATCCAGCTCTAGAGGTGAAGGCAGCTCAACAAGATTCGCGCTTGCCCTTACTTCCAAGGTTCGGTTGTTCAAGATTAATTAGCGGCTGAGCCTTCTCCGATGCCATATAAAGCTAGCTGGACCCCCATCCCCCAAAGTCGCCTTTTTTGGTCTCACGCTCACAAACATCAGCCTACACGATGAGTCTCCTTGGGATGAGATGCAGCACTGTTCTGCCTAACAAACCAACATTGACTGAGAAGAACTTGCCGGACCAGAGCGGCAAGGTAAGGGCTCCGCAACGACCATCTCTTTTCCCCCCTCGATTAGTTGGCTGATCTTTAGAGTAGGTATTCCTTGTAACCGGCGCCTCCGGGGGTCTCGGTAAACTCCTCACGGACATCCTGTATCAGCATAATGGAAAAGTTTACGTTGCCGCCCGGTCCGAGTCGAAGGCAAACGCGGCAATTGAGGAGATAAAGGCGGCCCATCCATCCTCAAAGGGCGAGCTGCTATTTCTCAGCCTTCAACTCGACGATTTGACCACTATCAAGCAGACAGCTGACGAGTTCTTGGCAAAGGAGGATCGCTTAGATGTCCTGTGGAATAATGCAGGCGTGATGATCCCACCAGAAGGCTCTCAAACAAAACAGGGCTATGAACTCCAGTACGGCGTGAACAACCTCGGCCACTTCTTGCTCACCCACTTTCTTCGCCCGGCACTCGAGACTGCTGCAAAGTCAGCACCTAAAAGCTCGGTCCGTGTCATCTGGGTCTCCTCTAGTGCTGCCGATGCTGCACCAAATCCTGCGATCGATCTGACCAATATGGATTACAATCGAGAGGAGGGCACATGGATGAAATATTGTCGGAGCAAGGCGGCTAGCGTGGTTCACTCAGCCGAGTTTGCACGAAGAACCCAGGGCACGGGCATCATTAGCCTGGTGAGCAAATCATACTTCACATGTGCCGTCTTCCTCCTTCCTGACCACAAAGCCAGGCTCTTAACCCCGGCAATTTTGTGACGAATCTTCAGCAGAACATGTCTAAGATAGAGCTCAGCATGTTTGTATGTTTCCGATAAGCGATCGTGCTTTCCATGCTACCCTACTAAAATCTAATCACAGAAACTCATCGCGTCGGAGCCAATTAATGGCGCGTATACCGAATTGTTCGCCGGTCTTAGTAACACCATTACAGAGAAGGAGAACGGGGCGTGGGGTGGGTCTCTATTGCATGTTTTTAATACACTCTAGTACGATCATGCTAACTTGTTCTCAATAGTCTCACCTTTCGGAAAGCTTGAGAAGGTCCGAAAAGACTTGGTGGAGCCAGACCTCGGAGGGAAGTTCTGGGACTGGAGTCTGGAGCAGGTGAAGCCCTACATGTAGGCATACTTTTGGTTACCACAATCAGCATAAGTTCGTATGGAGGATTTCAGTTAGTGCATCTTTATATGTAATTTGGCACCTCTGTTTGCACTCAGTCTGACTCTCAGAACGTAGTTCAGGCCCTACATCACCGCGACCTAATAAACATTCCAGGCCGTAACACAACACTGATGATTTACGTCAAACTGTTCCTCAGTGTCTACCTTAGACATCGGGATAGCTATGAAGAAGTTCTGGCATTGATGTGGCCAGGTCATCAAGGACCAGCAGCAGCAGAACAGTATTTCTGTAAGTTGGAGTTTGGATAAGCGGATACTTCTCATGTCGCTGGTCGGTATGGAATCGGAGTGTCGAATGGCTCCTATGACCGTCTAATATCAAAAGAAATCCTCGACATTGAACGACCCTCTTTTATCTGTGAAATGAACAATTTGGATAGCCAACCTACAAACTTGATTCGACTGATCCCATAGAAAGTACGTCCAATATTGCTCGGACGCGATGTTTATCACCTAAATTTGTTGCTTGACCCTAGATATGGGTGGCGGTTGGGGATACTGGAATCTCTTCGATGCTTCAATTGACTAGATTATTGTAAGTCGACTTCGAAGCCTAGATCGGGCAGCTAGATGCGTTGACTACTTGTCCGTGAGATAAAAAGCTGCTCCCTCCATCGTTAGTGTCGCAACCAGGGTATAGGGGTTATATGCTTCAACCAATGGAGTTGTATAATGCTCTGGATCCACGAGAGCTTACCATGGCTAAGATGAACACAGCGAGCTTTAATCTTGCCCGCTGATTGTGAAATCTTCACAATGGCTATGTCGAGATTCCTACACGCACTCCAAATCTGAAAAGACCCAAGGCGACATCATCTGATACATAAACATCTCGTTTTTCCCTCGAACTACGCCAAAATTCCCTGCGGCTCGTTCGCATTCAAGGTTATGCGCAGTTCTGAGCCTTGACCACCAAGTGCGCCGTATCACCGAAGTTCGCGCCTGCTTCATGATCGCCTGACAAAGAGTACGAGATGGACATAGTGGAAAAGCGGGACCTCTTGCAGTCTCAGCGTTATGCGGACTGGGGTGCTGCGAGGCATTACCACCTTGTTTGTCTGGCCTGCGCGCTTCGTTTTCTATCTTGGACATAGAAAGACTGGAAAGCAGGGCTCAATCAAGTCGCTGGCGATGAAACTAGCGCAGATTCAATATTGCTCACGTTCTATTGGGCTCTAATTCTATGGGAATAAGACGATTTACAGGTTTGGGCCCGCCGCAATAGCTGCCTGTTCAGTTTAATCTGAACCAAGGCCGTCAATGGCCTGTGATATTAGAAGCAGTGGTAACCGACATCACGGTTTGAATTCGTCACATCTGCCACACCAATAATGATGCCAAGCGGGGTGAGTGATTCAAGGGATTAGCAATTGGATGTGTGACCACCGGCGAATACATGCTGATGGATGTCTTTTATATCTTCTCTTCGCCTTTTCTTTTTTTTTGTCCTCGTACTCATACGTGTTTCGATTCTTGAATGGAATGTACTCTTAAGTTACTGTCGCAGCAAGTGGATGGCACTACCCGTTGTATAATGAGCAAACTGTTGTCTAATTCTTCTATCTAACTATCCCTGAATAACGAATTCACAGTGTAGGGAATCACATGATCGACAGAAACAGTTTAGGGGTATAGTTGAATATCCACTATACTCAACAGTTAACTAACTTCAGTTAACTTACTTCAGTATAGGCTGTGACGGTTAGTAGGAGGCCGTTTTCCACTCCCCTTGTTCCGCCTGGTTGTGCACGTGACTCCAGACCCCTGTAGGTTGGTTGGCTCTCGGTGGCCCATCAGTAAGTTGCGGCCCCTCGTCGCAAGCTCCGTAACACAAGATCACTAGCCAGCTCTCAGCTCGCTACTGATCTACAACAACACCGATCCCAAGCAAGAAAACACACTTCTAACCGCAAAAGCCGTCAGCAAATACCCATAAAGAGTCATTTATCTGCATATCACGCCCAACACCATATTGCACGCCGTGATCATCATAAGATATACAGGAAAATAGATTTAGATAGAAGTGTTGATCCCCCAACAGAACTCCCATATTACCATAATTCGGGTAATATTACACAGGGGAATACAGATCTATCCCAGGTGCCAGATAAACAGCTTTTTTACATAGATCCGACCGGGAATAGATAATTAAATAGCTTCAAAGTTGCCTGAGTTAGATAAAATAGACGTTTGTGTGACAAGCACCAACACCGGGAAGCGGTGTGGGGCGGAGAAAACAGCACGGCTACAGTGTAACTTAGCTACAAAGGCAATTGGTTGATTTTGTCACTGCTTCATAAAAGCGGTGAGATGAGGGTACCCACCCAACGCGGCCGCACTGCCCGCATTACTCTGGTCATACGATTGACTTGGAATGGGAACGGCACGATCAGAATTCTGCCTGGTCTCTACTACGGAAGATGGAAAGCCTTCCGGCTAAGGCTCATCAAGCCTGTAGCTCTTGCAGGAGAAACAAACGCAAGTGCGACAAGGGCCTACCAGCGTGTGGTCTCTGTGTCCGGACCGAGCGTTCTTGTGAGTATGATGAGACACCAAGGCCACCTCCCTCTGCGGAAGAGTTTGCAGCCCTGCAAGCTAGGATGACGGAGCTTGAGTATCGCCTGAGTAGTACTGGCGGGAGTTCCGCTTCTGTTACCAGTGTCGGACCGATGTCTAGCAGCCCTTCACCGTGGACTGACCGCATGCCCTCCACTCAGTTTCCATCCGCCTTGTTTCTGGATGTTGACTGCTACGAGTGGGCTAGAATGAAGATACCGAACTCAACAGCTAAAATTCCATTGGTGTGCCTCTCTTCTATCCAAACAGATACGTGTAGAGTGGTTAACTTGGCGGACCAGGACGTTCTTATGATCCTTAATGAAGCGAATGGGATCCAAAGAATTTTTCAAATTTATTTCGATACGATCCATCACTGGATGCCCATTATCTCCATGAAACAATTAGACCTAGGCATCCCGTTTCGTGATGGCGGGGCGGATCTGGCGATGTTATTTCTTGCGATGAAGCTAGTAGCCACACTCCCCGAGCTAGCAGGAAACTTGTACAAGCTTACCCGAGAATTCCTTCGGAATCTTGAAGCGGATAATATGGTGTCGATACGCTATCTCCAGGCTATGGTTCTAGTCGCTCTCTATGAATACAGTCACTCCATATACCCTGCAGCATGGATGACGGTTGGGGCCTGCTCTCGGTATGCGGATGTCATTGGGCTCTCGTCCTCTGGACGGTGCTCGAGCATTATAAAGAGTAATGTAAGTTGATTCGTGTTTATATTGTGCGGTGTTGGTATCGTTTCATGTGTTGATTGCTGACGCTGCATGCCTTCTTTCTCGAGGCAGACTACGTGGACTGAGCTGGAAGAGCGACGGCGTATCTGGTGGGCGATTTTTATTCTCGACCGATTGATATCGCTCGGCAGCAGACGGAGGTTTTCCTTTCCGGGGCCAACAGACAGTGACGTCCTGCCAGCGAATGACGCTGCATGGGTAAAAGGTCCGGTCTTTATGTGAGGAGCGATTACTGACATGTCTTTCCCTTAGAATTCAGGTGATGTGTCTCGAGCCTTACATTGCGCTGTTTCAACCCCATTCTCTGTCCCGCAATCGCCATTCGCTCGCTTATGTCAGTCCGCCATATGCATCGACCGAGCAATGGAATGCAGACGTACTTCTCAGCAGGTCCCCACGGAGCAGAGTACTACAATGGTCATCACCCTCACTGAGGACTTGTGTGCCTTTAACGCTGTCCTCGAGGAAAATTCAACATATTCTCCAGACGGAAAAGAATATCTAAACCTCCTTATCCCTCGCTGTCTGGTTTGGTCTGCCCTGTTCTTGCTTCTCGACAACTACTGTTGCCCTGAAAAGTTATCTAACGAGCCTGGTTACACTCTCTCGGGCAGTGCCAAAACGACGGAAGAGCAGTTTGTACAAGTTGATGCAACACTTGTCCTGCGAAGTATAAGCGATCAAGCGCACAGTGCGGCTTTGAAGGTCATGGGGACATTGGATGGATGTTTGCAGGGTCAAGGCCAGTTGGCCAGGGTTAGTCCCTTCGCGCTCGACGCGCTATACTGCTCGATGGCTACGTTTCATTGGGTTCTTCGGGAAGCGGGTGATGAGTCTGCCAAAATTAGCCTCGAGAATATCAAGCAGTGTTTAGAAAGGTTAGGTGAAGGGTGGTCATTGGCACTTGAATATCTTGCACTTGAGAAGGTCTATTCTAGTGCTACAGTGGATGGAGGATCTATAGTCATGTGTTCATAGAAGCCCGTTTCCATTGCTTCCATATATCCCTCGTGATGATAGTACCATAATTAACGGTATCCAGCTGACCTCTAGATATGTGTGAAGAGCAATGCGTAGCAGAAATATAATTATAAAGCGTCACAACCTTCTCAAACACATTAGTGCGCCTTATCTTGGCCTTCTCAGCCAGATCTTCAATGGAAAGGCAAGGACAATAGTCCCATGAGTAAATACAAACCAAGCAACGTACATCCACGGGTGAAGAGCTGATCTCGTGTTCCGCAAAAATGTGGAGGGCCTTGTTGTTTATGACAGCCGTGGCATGATTTGGTCTCAGGTTTATCGCCGCAGACTCTTATAAACATATCAAGAGTATGTTCTCACCTAGATCCATGTCTCAGCGAGATCTGTGGATGCCTGCATTTATCTCCTACGGCAATGAGAGGGATACTGGCTCTTCCACGAGGTAGCTTTGCAGGATAGCCATAGAACTGCGTTACTTGTACCAAGAATACTAGCATTTGTATGTGGGAGTCACATCGTCTCTGAAGGAAATACCTTGATCGATGTTGCTGTATTTTGAAAAACCTATTACGTTGGCGTTTGAGCCAGAAGACTGGTGGGTGAGGAAAGCAAAGGTCAACTATGATGGTTCCAGCTGCCAAATTGCGGGGCTATGAATAGGCTAAATCTGTTGGAAGAAACGACATTGCAGCAACTACGGAGTGCTATGCTTAGCTTCGGCCCGGCCGAATTATTACCCGGCGAGTACTTGCTCAAAGCAAGAACTCCTTTAATAATTCCATCTTGGCCCTAGGGAGGCCTTAACGGACTCGACTCCCCTACGTCGCCGGCGATCCCTCTAGTCGTGAGCGACCTATCCCAGGGTACCGGGTGCAGTCTGGTAGACTGCAAGGCGGTAACTTTATGTCAGCAATATCGTCAATATGTGCTTGGAATGGCCCACCGCGGTAGGACGTGGCAGAACAATGGGTTACTAGGATGGACGTATTGCACTAAATTATGCACGAACCCCTATAAATTGTATGGTAAATCATATTCAGAAATACAGACTGTTCACACCTTTGATCCAAGATTCTATCCCCTAATTGGTCATGCAAAACGCCCGCCGCATGCTTTGACAGTTATAAGCCCGGCTCGTATATAAACCAGTTATTCAATTCTCTATTATTTGACACCAATTACCCTCATTTCGACGGCTAATTGAGAGGCCAATCAACAGCCAATTGCCCGATCGAACCCCTGAACCTCCGAAGCATCGTCCACGCGCGTTAAATTGCAATATCGACATCAAAACAACCGGAGATGGATATAAAAACAGCCTCCGCCCAGCATGGCGTTAAACTGCGCTTATCTGAAGACTGGTTTACCTAGATAAATGACCTGAGAGATGGTGCCCAACGTGAGAGCATCTGGGACATCGTGAACCCTGACCTCAGCGCCAGCGAGGCTCGTCTAGAGAGCATCAAGCCTGAACCTCTCAATCTAATCACACTGATTAATATAGATAGAGATAAGAGGCTTATATTCATAGAGATCCGTCGAGAAGAGATAGCTTTATAGAAAGCTGAAAAGGAAGCTCTGTCTGCCCTAGATGACAGAATCAGAGCTATAATCCCTGATATATCACTGATTCGTTCAATTCAGACGTGTACTAGCACCTATACGAAGCTGCAACTCCTTAAAAACCGCTTTACGAGAGGTAAATCCGTTGCTAATATCCTATATTGGTATTGGCACGACTAGGCGGCGTTACCGCTACTAAAAGGCACTGATATAGATAAATAGCTTAGTGATTAGGAGTCACTGCGAAACTAAATAGCACTATATCTACTAAAATAGAAGGATATGCTGAACTAATATCTCCTCAGGGCTGTCAGAAATATACCAGAACTAAGCGATTAGTATAACAGCTAGCGCACTACTATTATAGTCAATAGCTAACGCATTAAAAATAACAAGCTTATTAAAAGCCTTTCTAATCGATATAAAGATCTTGCGGAAAGGAGTGCTGTATCAAAAAGCTAGCTAAGAGTCACCTTTTTAACACTTTAAGGCTATTAGGAAGCTTATATGAAGGATAATTAAAGCTTTAAGGAAAAAGCTTGCCTATATAACCGCGAAAAGCATCAACCGTAGAGATGCTACATATATAATAAGGTATATATACCTAAATAGTTTAAATTAATACCTGAAAGCCGTGAGAATATTGAAAAAGCGTATTAAAATAGTCCTAAATGGAAGGTATATGTCGATAAGCAGATAGCTGAGTTTAATATCTTAAATACTGCGAATCAACAGGCTACTATCTTATCTGCTGTCGCTATACGATGTGTGAGAAGCTAGAAGGATGTAATTCTAATAGTATTATTCTTAATAATGCTTTCTTTGCCTCCTAAGATATTATTTAATACTTTGATCTCTTAAAGGACTAGATGAGAGATTAAGAACTCTTAGATACTAGATATAGGATTATCTTCTTATATCTGTAATAATGAGGCTAGTTTCACTAAGATGACTAAGAAGTGTATTAATTTGATGACTAGAGAGCATCAGACACGCTGCTATAGTGTTGGAACTGCTAATATTAATTACGTTGATCCTGTAACAGGCGATATCTTTACTATTCCTATAGAGAACTGCTTATATTCACTAGACTTCTATGTTAATCTGATCTTATACAGCTGTATCAAAGAGAAAGAATAGAGTTAGAATAAAGCAGAAGAGTGTCTGACAGACAAATACGACATTCCGAGAGCCCGAATTACACAAGACGCAAAAGTAGGCCTATAGATTATTAAAAACCCGAATAACCGCTATTATAGTGTGGCTCTCGCGGCTTAACATTCAAATCAACGCTCTTTTCGGCCGAAAAGCTTAGAGACCTCCCTGGATATATGGCATATGCGTATAGGACATGTATATAATAGCATAATTAAGAAGGCCACAGAGCTTCTGGATGGAGTCAAGATCTCAGGTCTAACAGACCCAGAAGGTATATCAGAATCATTATTTGATTTATAATATTATTACTCACACAAACGGCCCTGCGAGATATGTAATATAGCAGAGGCTCAACGTCAAATATCACGACGTCCTGTCGGTAAAACCTTTGGCCGACTTAGAAAGGTCTTCTTCGACCTCGTGAATATCACCTAAAAGTCACATAATAGGTATAAATAGATAACCTATTTCTATCTCTCAGGCGTCAGATTCTACTAGATATATATCTATGCCACTAAACCTGAATACAAACAGGCTATTAATGCCTTCCTGGCCCTTACACTGAGGTAGTGAGGAATCTATATTGTGGTATTTTATTCTGATAATGAGAAATCGATAACTAATAACTATAAGAATTATCTTATGAATCAGAGCTTCATCCTGATAAGCATCGCAGTAGTATTACCAGAGATGAATAGATCTGCAGAGAGAGCTAGAGGTCTTATTATTAGTATGGCACGCAAGATTGGGATAGAAAGTAACCTCTCTACAGCCCTATGGCCTGAATGGTTAGCAGCAGTAGTTTGGATACTAAATCATATACTAATCTATATAGAGTATGAAAAGAAGTGGATTGTGCTCTGGGATGAGGTTTGTAAGCAGTAGAGGGATATCAAAAAGACTGACCTCTCAGGCTTACGGGTGTATAGTAGCCTCGCCTATTGCCGCAAGAAAGAGCTGATTCCCTAAGGCTATAAGATGCTTCCTAGAGCTGAGGTTGGCTTCTTGTGTGGGTATATATCCTCAAATATATAGAGGATCTAGATGCCGTATAATAGCGAGGTGCGAGCAGTAAGAGATACAGTATTTGATGAATCTTAATGCTAGCACCTAGGCATAAAGACCTAGAAAGAGCATCTGTTATCTATTCCAGAATCAATTAAACTCACAAAGGATGAAGTTGATAAAGTATTTAGGCGTTAATATCAAATAATCGATAAAGAAGTGCCGCCTATATCACTGATTTAGGCATATCAGGATACAAATAAACAGGATAAGGCTGATCAAGATAAGAATAAGCAGGATAAGGCTAATCAGGATACAGATAATGTCGAAGCCGGTCACTCTAAGAGCTTTTACCCATCACCAGAGAAGCAGATATCTCAAAAATGGTTTGATGAGCCTCTCGTATTATCTGGTAGCTTCCTAACCGATAAGCCTTCTCAACTTCCTGCGTTTCCTCTATCTCCTCTAGAAGAGCCTGATCTCTTAGCGAATCCTCTAGTAAATACCTCTGACATAGCTAAGGGGATAGATCATGCTAAAACTCAAGAACCTTAATATTTAGAACCTGATTAGGTTGATAAACAGCTACCTCAGGACTAAGAGAAAGAAGAAGCGATCTCTGAAAGTAAGAGCCAGCTTCTGATAGAGATACAAGAGTTTAATAATACTATTCCCACTAGCAGACAACCTTATAATAATAGTATTAATACTATAAATATCATTAAGAGTAGCTGTAATTACCGCAGCACACGCAGAGATAAATATACATATACAACATTTATTAATAATAAGCATCCAGAGCAACTTTATACCTTTTCGGCAGCACTATTCGCTAAGCGCTCTTATAAGCATCAGGATAACCTACCGCAGACACTAGATAGGTGAAAAGAGATACTTAAACACCCACATCAAGATACATTCTTAGCCACTACAGCTGCCAAAGTCAAAGCACTGCAACAAAAGAACACCTTCTAGGTTACCCCAAAGCTAAATAATCAATCAATTCAGATATTACCACTAAGATAGGTATTCACCTATAAATTCAATTAAGATAGATATCTTTTAAAGCATAAGACACATATATATATATATAGAGATCTTAAGAAGATCACGTCTGAAGAAAAGCGCGTTATAATATTAGCTTCTAGGACTACACAAATAATATTTGCCCTAGTAGCAGTATTTAACCTAGATTTAAGACAATTAGATACTGTTAATACCTTTCTGAATAGCACATTACCAGATCCTGTCTATACCCACATATCCCCAGACTTCGGCTAGCCTAGGATAATATAGAAACTGAGAAAGGCTCTGTATAGCCTGCGGATATTACCTAGGCTCTGGCAGCAGAAGGCATCATCAGTATTATCGAAATTAGGCCTCAAATACCTTCCGGAAGACCCCTGCATCTTCACAGACAATAGTATCATCATCTTCTTCTATATAGATAATATTTTAATAGCATCCCACAAGTCTCAAAGAACACAGGCTGCTAAGATTAAGAAGCAGTTATATAAGCATTAGGAGCTCACAGAGCATAGAGATACCCGCTAGTTTCTTAGTATTCAAATTATAAGAGATCATCATCTCCAGAAGCTCTGGCTGTGCCAGGATACCTATATCACTAGCATAGCAGCCCAATATAGACTAACTCAGCGGGCATCTGTAGCCACGCCTATAGCATATAAAGAGCTTATACCTTATAAAGGCATCGCCAGGCAATCAGACATTAATCAATATACAAGTAAGATTAGCTCTACCCAATATACCACCACTATCACACATCCAGATACAGCAAAAGCAACCGCTAAGCTAGCTCAATATATAACAAATCCTAGACCTCAACATCTCTAGGCCATCAATCACATAATTATCTATTTATACCACACACAGACCTTAGCCATCAAATATAGCCCGGACAGTAGTAAACAGGCTCTAGAATTCGCGTCTGATACCTTATTTAGAGATAATCCAGACCGGAAGAGCTCTGCAGGATATATCTGTCAGGTCTTCGGAGGTACAATTAACTAGAAAGCATCAAAGCAATCAACAGTCACAACATCAACAACTAAGGCTAAATTACTTACTCTTTCAGATACAGCACGCTCACTGCAGTACTGGCAGCGCCTATTAAGCAACATTAGCTTCAATCCTGATCATAAAGTGACGATCCAGTGCGATAATCAACAGACAGTCGACCTTATATCTGTATCGAACAGGAAGTTCTACACAAAGCTGCGGCATGTCGATATACACAAATTTTGGCTGCTACAGGAGATTAAGAATAGTAGGATCATCGTCAAATAGGTGCCCACCGCAGAGATAGTAGCTAATAGCCTCACGAAGGCCCTGCCTCGCCAACAACATAAGAAATTCGTCAGAATACTAGGCATAAGGGATATCAGAGGCTATATCAACGACGAATAAGGCCGCGATAGGCCAATTGGCCAGCGTTCAACACGTAGTAGGCCTGCGTTTACGAACGCTAAGGGGGTGTGTCAGCAATATCGTCAATATGTGCTTGGAATGGCCCACCGCGGTAGGACGTGGCAGAACAATGGGTTACCAGGATGGACGTATTGCACTAAATTATGCACGAACCCCTATAAATTGTATGGTAAATCATATTCAGAAATACAGACTGTTCACACCTTTGATCCAAGGTTCTATCCCCTAATTGGTCATGCAAAACGCCCGCCGACTGCTTTGACAAAAATACATTCAAAACGCGCTAGCGAGGCTAGCGCTGCACGGAAACTTTTGTCCTAGAACTGTACCAGTATGTATACGCGAGGCACAAACAAATGAGTGCGAATAGCATCAAATAAATTCTTGGGCACTGGAAATTTTTGGGCACCGGCGGACCAAAACACCCGAAGTGGTGTTGGTACACTACGGGACTATTAGTTTCAGAACTGTTATCACATTCCCCAAATTCCTCTCCCGGATCTCCCCAACTTCGAATGGTTCTGGAGCTCGAGCTCTGGTATCCTGAGTTATAAATTACACCAAGAGAGACGCCTAAGGCCATATCAGCGAAGCAGTATATAGTTGTCTATTGAAGATTCACACCTGGTAAAACATTCCAAAATTGCCAGTACACCCTGTAGAGACCAGGCGCAATCCAAAAATGACGGAGTTGAACGATCCTTTTACACTTATCACGGGGCAATATGTTCAGACTTTTAAGTTATACGACCTCCTTGGAGGAGAATTGCCAACAATAGGAACTCTGTCTCTCTCAGGAGTATTGAGTGAGTTCAATGAGATTGAGTCACTTTTTTACCAAGGACAAAAATCGAATGCTCTCCGACCTGCGACTTTCAATAATATGTGGATATCTGATACTCGATATTATTTCCTGAGCACGGCTAGACGGCATACAACGAGAGCTGTCAATTGTATTTAGCGGTTGCCATCAGCAGCAAGCTAGCGGGGTGCTTCTGCAGGTATCTTAATCTGAATTTTCAGGTGGGCGAAGCCTTGATTTACTTCGAGCCTGTCTTTGGCTCTGTGGAGAAGGGTGTGGTTTCGTTGCAAGAGCACAGCCCGCTCCAGTCTTGAAAGGTGTGCTTTCAGTATCCCATCGCTGAGGATGAGCTTGTAAATCGGTTCCGCGACGTTGTCCGCAAGACCCGCGAGGAAGGTCTGAAGATCCGCGCTGCTCTTTTTGATGCGATTGTTAGCATGCCTGGTGTGCGCTTCCCCTTTGAACGGTTTACTGCCATCTCTCGGGAAGAGGGTATCTTGAGTGTGATCGATGGGGCCCATGGTATCGGGCAGATCTAGACATGAGGGAGCTGCTGCCTGACTTCTTTGTGTCAAACTGTCACAAGTAGTCGAAAACTATAATGGCATACAACACATTAGCTGATCCTCCTTCTAGGTGGCTATACTCTCCTCGTAGTCTTGCAGTTTTATATGTCCCCAAAAATAACCAGCACTTCCTCCGCACTACCCTTCCCACATCCTGGGGCTTTATCCCCGGACCATTCTCAGGCAAAACCATGCTTTCTGTTCTTCAAGATGCCAATGCACTCAAAACAAAAACTCCCTTCGAAGAGCTCTTCGAATTCGTCGCAACTAGCGACGACTCCGCCTACCTCTGTGTTGCATCCGCCCTTCAATTCCGCAATCAAGTCTGCGGCGGCGAGGAGGCTATCATGTCATATTGCCACCAACTCGCTAATGACGGCGCAGCTATTGTCGCTGCAGCCCTGAGCACTGACGTCCTGCAGGAGCCCGATTTGAATCCCGGTGAGAAGAGCCGCATACGCCAGTGCTCCATGAATACAGTCCGTTTGCCTATTGCCGTGGCGAATCAGCCAGTCTCTAGCGCAACGACCACTATATCCTCGGAGGAAGCTCCCCGAGTCTTTTCGTGGTTCCAGAATCAATTGATGCAGAAGTATGGTACTTTTGTTCCTGTTTTCCGTCATAGTTCGTGGCTATGGACACGCTTGAGTGCACAGATCTATTTGGAGAAAAGTGACTTTTCGTGGCTGGGCAGTGTTTTGAAAGAGCTGTGCGATCAGGTTGCGCTAAATGAGCATCAGAAGGCCTGAATACCGATTCTGTTCCTTCTGGATGGGGACTTTTGTATGCATTGGACGCTATCTACGCCATACCACTCCCAAAGGATTATTACATAACACTATCGTGATTCCACGCATTTGATACAAATCTATAAAACGACACTATCCAGCTGCTAGTCCTGCTTTCGCTGCTTCGATTGATGCCTCACTTTCCTGCGTAGGCCGTTTTGGTGATGGTTTGCCGTGGAATTTTTGATGTAGTGTGGTCGAAGTAGACTGCGAAGGTGTCTAGTTTTTGATCGATTTGGCGCTTAAGCGCGTGCTGTCAGTGCATCCCTCCCCCTTGAAACCGTGAATAACTTCGCTTCTGAGTAGCAGTGAGGGAGGGCAACGAGGATAGTAACGGACTGTCAAGCCTATCACCAGAGAGCAGAGGGCTCATAACCTGTTAGTGAAGAAGCAAAGGAGGATTTGGATGGTTGATTAGATTGATGCCATGGAAGCATGTGGGGTCTAGTAGTAATGTGGATTAAGAACATTAATGAAGGTTTGAATGACAAGGACATTCCCATTCACTGGCCTCTGAAACGGATTCAGTTTAGTGATTCGGTTTCTGTGATCTTTCTCACCCCTGGATACGTGAACGCCGAGTTCCCCATCTGAATGGGGTTTTTCACATGTGGTTTCCGATTCGAGGGTCTAACTAGTCATGAACTCTATCGTGCGCATAGAGATGTAATTGACCGGAGGGACACCCGGGGAGATTCCGTCACAGTGGCAGAATGCACGCCTGGAGAATGAAAGGTTGAGGTCACTTAAGTTAAGTATTGACCACATAGTACAGATGATCAGCTGGATCTAGATCGTGTCAGCTCTTCCGTCATAGGCAAGACGGGTGGGAATAAATACCTCCGGTACAGTGTCCCACACCCTTGAAAGTACACCTAGAACAGCAGCAGCGAGTAAGAAAAGGCCCGATGGCAAACCACGGCTCTCTATATTGCCTGTTTTCGCAGTAATGTCCGGATGGTCTTCTGTATTCTTTTATCGACACATTTACACAGAGTGAATCCAAATGAGAGTACGCAGGCTTAGCCGTACGGGATAATGTGTAACTGAGACCGCAGATCAGTGCCTGAATGTTTAACCAAAATTTGTGTGTCAAACACCATTAATTTCTACATGAGTCCCGTTTTTCAGGACCGTACATGTGGTGGAATGTACCACCCTTCGCCCCCACCCATCCCTTCCTCACTTTCTCTTGTGCCGCTGCCACCAATTACGGCGGCACGCCCACGTATGATGGGCTGTATCTAGTTCACACTGGCAGACCAGTTTGACACCGTAAATGTAGACATCCCGCCAGTGAATGGCTCTGTTCCAAATTGCATAGCTGGAGGGAGTGTAAATAATTAGTATATTGCACTTTTTAGGACATTTCTCTTTGAAGACACGAACTGATGAGATATTGACTGCTGGCTGGATAGCCTTGGTGCTGAGTCAAGTAGTCAAAGAAACCCTTGATATCCCCGCTCCAAGAGGTAATAGGGCTGGAAGCAACAAAGCTGTACGTCTTCTGCGCACCGTTGACACCATACCACAGCTCCCAGGTATTGCCACCCACGGAGGCTGTTGCAATCTGGGAACCTATGGGTTGAACCTGGCCATATCTGGCCAGCCTAAGTGTTTGAAATAGTCAGAAATGAACAAGAAGAAGCCGAAAGGGGCAGAAATACCAGATCATGAGTTCATAGTCACCACTGTAGGTATTGTGGTTTATATCTGCGGCTGTGAATAGGTCATACGAGACGTCGGCGCGGATATTGGTGTTGTCGTAGCTCCATTTCACCGAACTAGGAATGCTACTAATTTGACTGACGTGCTGTTTATTCAGGTTAACTAAGCCCGAGTTGGCATAGCTCTTCACGTTGTTTTCACCACAAGACCAGGTCCATGTGGTGTACCACGAGATGCCTGAACCGGAGACGGAGTTGACGTAAGAGCACTGAGAGCCAGTCCCAGAATCCTTCCCCCAAATATTGTTGTTAACACTGTAACTGCCGCTGGTATAATAGCCGTATTGGTCACATAGTGTCTGTTGCTGAGCAAATACAGTGGTAGCTAGTGCAAGTGAAAAGGGAGTGATCTTCATTTTAAGAGGCAAGCAGATGGATTCTACTATTGTATAAAATGTCGGAATGCAGATGCAAATTCGAACGCGAAGTTCTCAGAGATCTTATAGTTATGACAGCGGAATAGCCAAGGTCAGACTCAACCCATCCTTTCCATTTCTGTATAAGGGACCGTTAGCCTGCAACCCCCCACCAACCCAACGCTCCACGAAGCCGGACCTCAGGCCGGGGCGATCCGCCTGTAATGCTGTCTACAAGAGATGACACAGCCCAGGGAGGCAAAAAGTAGATGTATATCAAAACTTTGTTTAATATGAAACTTGGACTGAGATTAAAGGGGAAGACATGAAATGTAAGCTAGTTTAGCAAGATATCGAAAGCGTGTATTTTTATCAAGATGCGATTTCATATGTTCAAAGGCATTAACTACACATCGTGATTACTCCCAAATTTTCCATTTTACGTCTCATTTGCGATGATCTAACCCGTGAGCAAAAAAGAAAAAAAGGGAAAGGAAAGAAAAGCCACGCTGACAAAGCAAATTGTAGATAGGCAATCATCAAACGCTGTAGATGATGCCAGGCATACCCTACCTAATGGTCGATTTACCTTACCATAGGAACAATGATAGAGCAGGGGCGTCTGTTACGGGGGAAAGGATTCTCGTGATTTCAAATTCGTTCCTTGAAATATTGGACAATTGCCTGGGGAGAACGGAATGGATGTAGTGCTTGGGCATGTTTCCCAAACCCTGTCTACCTCTCTTGGTTAGCAGATAGCAAGCCAAATTTAGGATAAATGATATATTGACGACGATCACATCCTGTTAAAGAACTGGAACTACGTCGACTTCTACCGGTCATGGGAGACAACACCTTGACAGGATTGACAGTCGTACAGTAGCCAGGAAACTTTGTGCAGCAGCCTTGGCCAACTGCATGAACTGGTCTCACCGGGAAAAGACCCTGTTTTAACCAGAGCCTTTTTCAACACGGGATGATGGCCTAGAACGACTATTTGGTTCAGGTTGATACGCCGGTTGACGGGAGCTGAGGATGTGGAGTTTATCACGCCGAGAGTGGAGAACGATGTGCCCTATTCGGGAGTTGACAGTCTGCCAACTACCGTGAAACGTACCAAATCAGGCAACTGGTCCGATGGAGGTGGTAGTCAGATGGAGCTGGGTTAAAACAAGGGACCAGAAAAGACGCGGGGTGCTTCATCTAAATTTTGATTTGGTCTAGCTCAGCCTGTTGTTCTAATTTAGTCGTAGATCCTATCCTAGATGCGTATATTGAATATCCGAACTAGTCGGCTAGCAGTACCCCTTCCTACACCCCTCCCACGCCTGCTGCCAGTCACGATCTAGCCGAGCAGAGTGCAGTATAATCGCAGGTACGCTCCTAGATGGTGTGTGGGGGCTCAAGACCACAAAGCGACTATCCCCTTGCCTGTGAACTCCGGCACTGCAGAAGAAACATTCCTCACTAAATCTGGGGCTAGGGTATAGACCAGGGTTTGACTATTAATGGAGTTACGGCACGATCTTAATATTATCATCAATAAAAGACGTTTCAATAGTTTTAACAAACTAGATAGAGATAACAAGTGATTCCCTAAGAGATCAAAGCACCGCAATTACAGGGCATTTGCGATAGCGTTGTATGCAGCCTTGGGGTTATAGTTTCCATCAAAGAGCAAAGGGCTAGAGCTGGAGCGCCACGAATCCTGAAGAAAATGTCTGGGATCAGTATACAGTCCTTTGTATTTTAATGGGACTGGGCATTTACCGTGTCAGCGACTCCCCAAACAGTGATTCCGACACACTTGGGCTGGTTCAGACAAGCGTTGACAACCTAGAGGTAATTGGTTATTAATTGTAAACTCAATTAGACAGCCTTAGAAGGATGAAAACACACATTAACATAGTCAGTTGGGTTGGCACCAGCAATGTCAAGCTCAGTGATAGCGACTTCCTTCGTTCCTGCACCAGCAAGAGCGTTCAGAGCTGTATAAGACCGTGAGCTAACGTTCGATTGAAAAGAGATAAGGGGTACTTATCCAGCAACTCCTGCACCGGCACCGGCACCCAAATGAGTCTGTGAGCCTAGGAAGGAGTGAGTGTTTGTATACGGTGAAATCCAATAGCAGGTATCTTACCAATTCCGTCGATCGGGATACCGGCAGCAATCCATTTCTTGACATGGCTGACCATACCGTTCGTCTTAGAGTAAGAGGCGGAATCCAGGCTTTGCATGATCAGAACATCTGCGAAATGAAAAGAACTAAGGGACATAACTCACTTGTAGTCATTGATGTAGAGCTTCGCGTTCGGGTCCGTAGCACGAGCTGTTTCGAAAGCGATCCGGACATAGTCTTCGCCAATTACATTGTAGAAGACGCTGTTACGCAGTGAGCCATCCTCATTAAAGATCTCGTTCACAACATCCTTGAATAAGTTAGCGATGTACCTTTGTAGGACCGGCTCTATAGAGTTACGTACCCAGGCGTAGATCTTGCCTTTGTAACGGTTCATCACCGTTGTAATGTGGTTCTTCAGGACATTGATCAGAGTTGTCTTGTCAGTGATGGAAGAGACCCAAGATGGGAGCTGGGAATGCCACACTGGGCGAATTTAGCTTCTCTCCTTCTTTCATGCTCGGAAACTAGGGATTTTAGCTCTTACCAAGAGTATGACCACGGATCAGCTTTCCATTGGACTGAGCAAAGTTGACCTAAAATCTCTATTAGGACCATGCAAAAGCGCAAAAAGGCTGGATTTGTACCAGATAGTCCGATCCAGTAAAAGAGAATTGTCCACGGTTTGCTAATTTCTGACTCAGCTTCTCATACTCTAATTATCCCGTAAATGATGATACTTACGCTCAGTAGCATCCCACTTCATGCTGTTCTCCGGGGTCAGTTGGCCGAAATCGGCCTTGATTATTGCGGGGGTCTTTGCGTTTTTGTTCAAGGTGTACTGGTCACCAATGTTTCCGAAATATTTCTTTCCGTGAGCCTTGAACTTGGCATCAATGCTCACAGATGCCTGTCGAGCTTCAACAGCTCCGGAAAGCGCTTGACCAGCGAAAATAAGAGCCAGAGCAGCTGCCTTGATTTGAATCATGTTTAGGAAACCGTCGAGATTTTCAACTTGAGGAATAGAAATAATAATGATAGAAGACAAAGTCCGCCTGGAAAGGCCGAGAAGACTATTTATATAGGGGAAAAAGCCAACTTGTAATGGAGGAGGACAGTCATAGTTGAGTATTAGATGGCTCAATGGAGTTGTTTCCCCGATTTGATGTGTAGCCTCTGTCTCTTTCACTGATACAGAACGGATGTTGCCTATTTCACCCAATGCCCTAGCATTCAACTAAATCATTTTTTGCCTAAATTATTGCATAGCTTTAGCCTAGACTCTGATTTCTACACACGGTCAGACCATCAAGCTCCAGTAGGGGCCGGTAGGCCCACTGTAAAGTTTAGCATCTCCATGTAATAATGAAACGACCATAAAGTCTTGGCTTGTGTCCAAGGGAAAATCTTGGCGGTTAGTAGAAACGAAAAAAAAGGTTCTCCCGTGTGGAGACGACGGGGACCCTGAATTCTTTAGCGTTCATGGAAGCTAATTATGTTCGAGTTCGCTAAGTTAGACTTGCCCTGGTTTCAAATACTACAAGCTCAAATTCATTTTTAGCTTTCCCTGTCAAATCTTCCGACGAATCTCCGAGGCTCATTCTGATATTCTTCAAGACAGCACAATGAACAACTCACACCTACAGATAAGCCATTAAACCGGAATTATTTAAAGATTAGTGTGTCTTATAATAAAAAAACCTTATAATTATATCTCCGTATAATTTATATCTATTGAGAGTTGTTATCAGAACCCATATGCATATTCATTGTCTATTCAAAGGACTAATATAATCTCACGAGGCAGTTCAACAATTAGACATATATAAACTTAAACAATATCCGGAAGGAAATCCTAGAATAATTACTTTGGTGTGAGATATATACTAGCTCCTATTTCCAGAAAGATATAAATCTGGCAGATGAGCAGTTCTACCTAATATACTTTATCCTGGATCATGTCTTTGAGAGTGAAAAAAGAAAAGAGGAAATACTAAATAGGATTTCTTTTTAACTTAAAACAGCGTAAAGCTTGTATATAAAGTAATTAGTATCATAATTTCTGGCTAAACAAATCAATCACTAAGCTATACTTTAGATAATTTAAACAAGGTCGACTTCCCGCCTATATATTTCGTCTTTCAGCTTGGAGTCTTTTAATTATCTTTTAATCATCATCACTAGCAAAAACCTTCACTATAATAATATTCTTCAATATTAGTATAGGGTTATCTGTTTTGTTTTTGCTCGCTTTAGCGCCAGATATTGCCGCTGACTGCGTGCTCCCGTTAATATACAGTTAGACATCCACTAGCCCTCTCGTGAATCCTAAGTCTGGATAGGTGGCACTAAAGGACTTTACTAATATGGTCTTTAACAACAAACATGTCGTCTATATATCAACTGCCAACGCAGCTAGGAACTACGGTTCTATGAGCTTCAGCCCCTTTTCCGACTAGTCTAGTATAGCATCTATAAGCCAAAACGCAATGAGCTTTAACGCTGTTACGCCCACTTTGTTCTACTTCCAGCCAAAGAACATTTAGGTCCTGGCCTACCAATGGGGCTCGAGCACCTTTACCTATCAAACATCAAGTGATCCTACCACAAATCAATAGTCATCAGAGCAAGCCCTTTTCTCTAGAAAGATCACTAATTCAGGGACTGATACTATTAATCAGACTCTTATCGGCGACTCGACCTACATATACCTTTTCTTTGCAGGAGACAATAGCAAGATCTACCGCTCTAGCATGCCCATCAAAAATTTCCCAGGAAATTTCGGAACGAGCTCAGAGGTGGTGCTCAGCGACACTCAGAACAACCTGTTCGAGGCAGTTCAAGTCTACACCGTCAAAGGCCAAAACCAGTACCTTATGATCGTCGAGGCAATAGGGTCACAAGGGCGGTATTTCCGTTCATTCACCGCTAGCAGTCTCGGAGGCTCTTGGACTCCACAGGCGACGAGCGAGAGCAACCCGTTTGCCGGCAAGGCTAACAGTGGTGCAACCTGGACCAACGATATCAGTCACGGTGACCTAGTCCGCTCCAATCCTGACCAAACAATGACAATCGACCCATGCAATCTCCAATTGCTCTACCAGGGCCGAGACCCGAATGCCGGTAGCCAGTACAATGCTCTTCCGTACAAGCCGGGTTTGCTCACTCTGAAGAGATGAAGTGAAATTGTTGTTGCAATGGAGTCGTAAAGGAGAGCTTTACGGGAAATTCAGGGCAATGGATCCGCGTGTCTGAGTACATGTAAGGGAGATAATTTCTGTCCGAGATGGTTGGTGGCGGATTAATATGATATTCCGGACCGGTAGTGGTACTCTCCGACGCCACTGAATGTAGAGGGAGGCTCTTTTATTCGATAGTCGTCTACACACGCGTGTGAAACGATAGACGGGTACGATGAGAGCCAGCTCTTTACAAACAAACAATACATATAAGTGACCATCTGACCATTTAAGCCACTAGTATGTATCACTTACCACTATTTATTACAATTTACGTAGAACTGAAGCTATAGCAGGGGCCACAGAGATTGCTCTAGGACAAAATATCAACTTTGGTGATATCCGTATTGGCTTGTACGGCTCATCGCCTATCGAGGGTCCGAATGGTTGATTGTGTCTCAAAGAGTGTCTATCCCACGATCCTGTTGAATAGGTGATCCTGGGGACTATGTGATCTATCAGATCTACGCTGCATGTTACGATACAGTTCTTTCCGACATGGCCCGATTTACCATACAAATACTATGGCAATGTGGGCAGGGGCTGAAAACACTAACACTGAGATAGTGGTAATTTACCCTATATCAGGTTGACATCTAGCACTATCATATTGTCTTCTATTTACGACTAGTCTAGCTAGAACCCGCGGGTAGATCGAGAACAAATTAGATGTAGTAAAAATTTCACTTAATAGAAATAGTAAATGTAACCAATTCTTCTTTGACAGTACCTTATTATCTCTTTATTGTTACGAACCCTGCAACAGGAGGGGCCGCGGGTTACGGATGGGCCACCGAGAGCCAATCATTCTCACAGCACAGAACAACTTACATAATTTAGTAGGCTATTGAAGCGAAGGAACCCTGGAGATCCTGCTCCCTGGAGATCCTGCTGCACTGATTTCTGGGCGCACTAGACGGTCGATGTGACCGACGCAAACTTGGTTGTGGCGGCAGTAAGAGCAAGAAGTACATCATCGCCCGGGTCAGCAACGCATAAAGAGAAAATAAGAAGATGCGAGTCGCGTATTCCAAAGAAATAGAGGTTCCCATTCCGTAACCGCGATAAGCCGTTGTCCATAAACCGTCTCCTTTGGCCGGCCCTTATGGCCTCTCAGAAGCGCGTCAGTTCTCAAGCAACACCGCTCGACGCCCTCGCAACGTCAGAAAGGGCCACTAAACTGCTTCCGATGGGGAGCGGCGGTCTGGTCAGGTTCCGACGAGACTGGATCTGATAGGTTCTGCCGCTGTTGCCTGCCTGATCGGAGGAGGATTTCTGCGGTGCGGATCTCAGCTGGTAAAATAAATCCTCCCTTGATCGTGGGGTTAGGGTGGTTGAGACCAGGTGGAAGATCTTCTGAGTTCCGCTGACGCTCTCCATCTGGCCAGTGCGTGATTCCTAGTTGGAAATTCTGAAATAAGATTGGGCGGCATTTTTCATGGACACGGCCAATGCACAACACGCTTCCAGAGAATCCCCGCGCATCGACTTGGTCTTCTTCCGTTCTCCACAGAATGCTAGCCGAAGAATCAATCGCATTCTGGTTCCATATATGGCCATGGCCCTCGAGGAGAGCTGCTCGGATTTGTTCGTTAGGAATATCCCCGAGCAGGAGGCCGTGTTCATTATTGATATAATCGAAGACGCAGGCAATCATCGGTGCACCCTGAATCGCGTCTTTATATGAAGCCCATTCTGGCACCATCTCAATTCCCTTCGGTGGGTGAATGTCAATCAGGTTTTCGCCTGTGATCAGGGATAGGTCGTGCCGGTAGCCGGAGGGGTAGGGATACACGCTGCTTGGGTCATCGTATGTCTGCGTGATAAGTCCGACCTATTTCTGTTAGCAAGTCTTCCATTCAAGAGATGGGTCCGTACTCACCTCACGGTTGGTGCCCGCAAGCCAGCACTGCTTACCAATTGGACTCGAGGAAAGAGGGGTGGTTGTAGGGCTGACTTCAACCTCCCGACTCTGGTGCCGAAGAGGGATTTGAAACCGTGTGAGAGACCGCGTGACTCGCTTGTAGAAAGAGGCAATGCGGGTAAAGAATGTCGGGGGCCCGGGGAGTCTCACAAAGGCGTGGGTAGGGACGGTAATAGCCTCCGTCTGGTCGAGAAGCCGGAGCTTGAGGCCTAAGACCCCACAGACCTCATACGCATTAGACATTCGAGAGAGCTGCTGACCAGACTCCGCTGTTGCCGCCGACGGTTGCATTGCCAAAACCGTATACCCAACTGTCAGCCTGCCAACGGTTGGAGGGGTACCGACTTTCCATGTATGCAACATGTCATCTCTATGGCTGAATAGTATAACCACACACTCCACCTGATAGATGAACGCTCCAATAGCCCTTGGAAAAGCCGCCTTTAGGCACTTAATGTCTTCTGGCGTAAAGGCCTGGCGGACGTCGACATCCCGGCGGATAGGATCTGCAATGGTATTCGGATACTGCATGTCGTGATCGACAGGAGACTCAAATGCAGGTTGCATATGGATTTCTCGATCGCCAGCTTTGATGAACAACACACGGCTATTATCAGGCACCACCCAAATGTCCTTACCTGAGCCCTTCTGGGTCAGGACGCAGACAGCGCTCTCATGTTCGAAAGCCGGATGGAAGGTTCGGAAAAGCTCCTCATTTTCCGGGGTGACATGCGGTTCAATAAGAGCGCGAGATCTGGCCACGGTAGGGGAGCCCCATACGGTCGAGGTTTTAGTCCCTGGTTACCAAAGTTAGTACCATCGCAAGTCCGTAGACAGCCTTCAACGAAAACAGTACTCACGATGAACCTGGCGAAACTGTCGGCCTCGGAGTTGAATGATCTGAGGAGGAAACGGTCGGGGACGCTCTTCTTCAATGCACGAATACATTGCCATCGTAGGTGACGCAAGGAGAGATGAGAAAGGGTGGAGGGGATCTCTGCTGTACCAACGGGCTATGCTCGAGGAAATCCACAACGGCTGGCATGATATGCTTTCTGGTGGTGGAGAGTGGTGGTGTATTTGTGCAGTTAAAGCGAGAGGCGCGGTTAAAGAAGTTGGGTAAATCGAGTTAGTGAGATAGTTGCGAATGGGGAAGGAAGCAGGAGCAGGTACATAGACATCACGCCGAGCTTGACGAAAGTGGTCTAGTGCCGATCCATAAAAGGCGTGGCGTGAATGCTAACGTAATTCCCAGCCGTCCTGCCTGGCCCACCCCCGGTCCCCAAGACACCATACCAAATGCAATACTTCACAACTTCATATTCCAACGCTCAAGGCTAATTATATGGTCTTGGGATATCCTAGCGTTTAATATATTATACTAGGTATTTTTATTAGGTCTAGAAATATTTTGGGGCGTGATAAAGTAGATATTGTAGTGAGGAAACTGCTGACGGGTCTAGAGTGGAGTGTTGATTAGCTGGGTTTGATGAGTTTTAGTAGTTATTTAGTTTACTGTAGTCTGATTTGTGATTTCTCACAGAGAACAGAGATAGATATAAGGAGATTTTTTCTTCGGATTTACGAAGGGAATGTTTTACGACGTCGGCTATCAAGAGAAGAGCTTCAGAGGGCTTTATTGAAGAGGAAGACAAGACAAGAGGACACTTATTTAACTACACTCATTCTTCGAAGAAGGAAGCAGTCCGCCATCTCTTTTCCAGTCACTCCTTTTTGTCAATAATTTTCGTTTTGCCTTCGCATCTCCTACTTGTTCCGTATACTAGTATAGAGAGATAGGATCCTGCGCAATAAAGCGATCTTCTTAGCCAGGTCTTTGTCTTCTCTATCTGTAGTGCGCGAAAGGCCAAACACTGCCCTCCGGTGGGGTTTGGTTCTCCCTCTTCTTTCCTGGTGGTTGCCATCCTGCATTGTGCCTCGACCTGTCTGTTCCGACCAGACTGCCGTGAGCATATCCCTCTGTTTAATATATATATATTGTAGTGGGGAAATAGGTGATGGGTATGTGGAAGCCTGATATCTGAGGCTCCTACAAGTTTGATAGCACTCGTTCGCCTCGCGTACAAGAAACACACACTACACATATCTCCCGAACACGTTCCCTGTTGCATAGAGGTGTCCTCTCTTCAGCTATTCCCTGTTATTGCTCATTGATACCACTACCCTACGATGGCTGAGGCCCACTAGGACTTGGTGTTGGTGTTGTTCTCACTCTCGACCCGTCTGCTTGACAGACTGCCTACAGCGCATTCCCCTTTTCAGTATGTTATAAGCTTACCGTCAAATACAGAACCCTAGACCACGATCGCGGAGCATACGCACAGACTGTCGTATCGGTCGGTCTTGCCCCATCAAAAGATGAGGGTTTCCGTGCCGACGGGCCGATCTCGCAAACCAGCCGTTCGATCGGTCTGAGATTTAAATCGATCACGATGCAGAGATGGCCGACAAACCGAGTCCGATCTGAGCCTGATCCGACCACCTGGTCGCGAGTCAGACCTACCCCCAAAATCCGTCTAGACCCGCGCGGGTCGGCTCCACTCCGGCTCCACTCCCGCGCTATCGCGGCACCTCCATTGGCCCGATATCTGGGGGTACCCTACCGGGCGGCAATACGGTGTAGGTGAGGCTTAAAATTGGGGGGGGGGGGAGCCATCCAAGGCGACTAAAATGTTCCAGTCTGGCTCGAGTCGCCTCGCAGAGAATGGGATCTACTAAGTCAATACGGTCATACTCTTTCTCATCTAGAGATCTCCGAGCGAAAAGTCGTTGTGAAAGTCTACATAGTCACGCGTGAGCTAGAGGCAGAGGTCTAGCGCGTTCTCCTGTCTGATCCTGCGCACTCGACCAACGATATCGTTATTACTTCGAGAAATGTTGAGAATGCTCCACTAGAGCTAGACTTCGAATCCCTATGCGCCGCCCCGCGCCGGCCCCTCACACGAGGGAAGGAAATATTACATTCACGGCTGACGATCTTGCTGTGTTGCCGTCACGTTTTTCCGGAAGCCTCAAACACTATTACTACATATATATCAGGAAGTTTAGTTCAAAGCTTGCTTTTTGACAGATATCCACCTAGTAGTGTGTTTTAGTAGGTTTAGCCTTCCGTGGTATAGCTTTGGCTAACGCCGTGGCCACAAAGAAGAGGAAAAAGAAAAAGAAAAAGAAAACCTAGTCTCGGCGCACTGCAGAAAAACTAGGCGTACGCGTATAGGGATGCTCGGGTAGAGCCGTCAATGATGAGCAAATACAGGAGCATAGCGACAAATGACTTCTTGCGTGGTCAGACCGGGTCCTAAAACCCACTCGTCTCTGAAAGCCCGACCGCGGTTCGGGTGGAAATTCAAGTTAATGCTATCTGTATCCTCAGGCTCATCCATCTTGGTCGAATCCTGCTTAACCCTCTTGCTTTTGGGTTTCTCCTCGTCACCATCCGTGAGTCGCTTCTCGCCTTGACGGTCTGGTAGGGGCAGACTGCCCCGGATGTTGACAGGGTTGTCTTCTGTCGGCCGGAAGTATAAATCACGAAGTGTTTGCAGTTGATTGACTGTTGCTTCGTCAAGCGAGGTGATCCTCGGACTCCCGAGGGCCATGATGCCTCGTCGCAACGTCGCAATTGGCGCCCCATGCCACTGTTTGGGAGTCGTGACCCCGAGAGCCTCCGGAGAGATAAGGCCTGGGTGTAGGTAGTCTTTAAGAAAAATTCGGCGGTAGAGTCCACTATTCGCACCTTCTGAGATCTTGTTCTCCTTCATCAAATGGTCCTTGTACATGATACTCGTTGGGACCTGTCGATCAAGAACGCTGCTCGTCGTAGATCTCCGCTCTCTGTCATCGAGTTCAAAATCGATAAAGTACTGCAAGTCGGTCGGTATGAATATGACACCTGGGTCATGATCTCGATCATAGTGCGTGTGACAGCTTCCACAGAGCGGGATCCCGTTTGCTGCCGATGTTAAACTGAAGTTGATGAGGCCCGCGTTCAACCAAAGGTCCACCTATCCAATCAATGGTTATCCATATTCCATTGGAACCAGCAGCAAGTATCACGTACCTGCTTGTCTTCCTTTCCGATCACATGGCAGATCTGAGGGTCTGTAGACTGACACACCCAGCAGTAATCTCCTGCCAGCCGTTTAATCTCGGTTTTTGTGGCGGTCGAAAAGACGTCAGATTTCACACTAGACTCATCTGATGCCAACGACATGGCAGATGCAGATTTTGTGTGCCTGGATGCAGGAGACCTAGCGATCGCAGGGGAGGGATAACGAGGGCGACGTGAGGACGAACTGAGCTCAGATGAGTGTTTTCGGTCGCTTGGCGAGGGTGGCGGTGGCATTGCCTCACGCTCGGGATCTGGTTTAGCCATATTTTGGTCAGTTGTGTTTCATCGAGAGGGATGTATTCGGGTCACTCACAAGAGAGAAAGGGAGTTGGAATAGTTTGGTGTACTGCTCGGTCCTTCCTCGAAGCAAGTCATGTTGGTGAGGTAGTCGCAGCTGGTGGTGCAGCTGAGGGCACAGGACCACGGTTCCGAGGCCGAATATAGCCAAGCGCACATTCCAAGCTCACCTATTGACGATGGAATCGCATCATCAACTAGGCGTAGGACGGCAAGAGATCACTCTGGGGGAGGTCGATGCACAAGAATGTAACTAGTCCGAAGTCCATCACGTCGCGAAAGAAGGTAAGAGGTCTAGACCGCCCTAAGGGGTTCTGCCGCAACATTATAAAGGTCATGTGATCATGGGGTATTATCGGAAAGTAGCGAAGTGGATCATACGGGTGCACCAATGGAAATCACAATAGGTCTGAATTGCTAACTATGCCCCTATCTGACAATTTGTATGGGGGTATCCACCTATGCTGCTGCGTTCCGGCAAATCGATCGTGCCTGAATTTTCGGACATCAACTCTTCTCTGCCGAAATCGTCACACCCTGCGCGGCGTGTGATGGGTCCAGCTTATCGTCGGGGCGGAGCCAAAGAGTGAGGCAAGCCTGGGATGGACCCCCATCCCACGAGCTACCAGGGTATGAGACGGAACGCGTTCGCACATGGGAAAATGGAACGGGGTGGGAGTCTCGGTATGAAATGGGCTCGCTCGCACACACACAAGTAAATCGAACGGGCTCCTGTGTGGGTAAAACGAATGGCCTTGGGCTCGAGGAAAATGGAATGGACTCGGGCCTGGGAAAATGAGAAAATGGAATAGACTAGCGCCTAGGTTTTGCAAACGGGTTCCTGCGTGGGAAATTAGAATGGGCTTGCGCCGGGTTAAATCGAATGGGCTCCTGCGTGGGAAATTGGAATAGACTTAGGTACTACTGTCGGTAGCGAAAACAGCTTCTACCCTAAGAGTGTATGGCAGCGCGCTTTTAGCTACTGTGTTAATCTGTGCGGGACTGGCTCCTACTCCTTGCTTTTTGTCCGTGCGGCCCATACAAATGGGCTCGGGGACGCTGCAGCGACCTGTCCCGCTATTACAAGTAGATCAGGCCAATTAGATCATCATAATATTTTCTTTTTCTACTCCTATCTGTATAGGTCAGGGGTAAACCCTAACGCGCTTCATGTTATGTAGAAATAATAGTTTGCTTTTTCTGGACGCGTAGGATCGCGTAGCATAAAAGCCCTAAACTCTCTACTAATTATATGTTAGAGCAGTCGGCGGGCGTATTGCATGACCAATTAGGGAAGGGAACCTTGGTTGACGGTGATGATAGGTCTGTATTTCTGAATATGATTTACCAAACAATTTATAGGGGTTCGTGCATAATTTATTGCAATACGTCCAAACTGGTAACCCATTGTTCTGCCACGTCCTACCGCGGTGGGCCATTCCAGGCACATATCGCCGATATTGCTGACATCACCTGTAGTATTTCAAATTCAATGCTAGCCTATTTGAGATAGCGCGGTTAACCCACCGTTGATCACATAGCGAAAAGCGTCGGCCACCTACAGCCTCGCCCAAGAGAAAAGCATCAGCCAATGAAGATAGGCATAAAATGTTGTTGGTGCGGGGATCTTATTAATCATGTGACGAGTACCTCCTATCTTATAATACCAACAAGATACACATTCAAGCAAGTAGGTACAGCAATCACACAACCTTCTTCGAAGACAATTAACTTCAATCATCCAGTTCAAATTTCTCATAGGAACTACCCATGATGAATCACAATCACTCCGGTTATCAAGTTCGTCTTGATTTCATTCATATGTTATTGAGGGGAAATTTTGGTCTACTTGTTAGTAGTTGAAAGACAACAAGCGCCGAAGTTGCTAAATGAAGATATGCAAAAGAGTACCGAAGTTACGCCAATTGCCTATAACCCCGAGTGTCCTTTCAAATACAATAACTTTGTCTATCGTATTTCTCTTAAGGATCCTCTCAACAAGCCAATTGAGGTCTCTAAGCTTCAGCCTGGCTGTGTTCCTATTCCCGCGGTACTAGCGAACTCATTCTCTGTCTTGCAAATCCCGATGCCCAAGGCATGGGATCATCCAATCGTGTTGAAAATGAAGTCGCCATCATAAGTTTGGCTGCCGCTGCGCTAAGCCTTATTTCCGAGCCCCATATTGTACCTCGTCTTTATGGCTGGGCTGGGGATAGGTCCGTCCAGGGAGAGCACCAACAAGGTTGGATCCTCCAGGACCTCATGCCTGGAAGTTCCCTTGATGAACACATAGATGGCATGGGGCTCAAAGATAAGAAAAAGGTGTTTGCACAGATCGCAAGGGGTTCTCAAAGGTCTTCAAGAATTTCCTCTATCCAATTCCATCACCCAATTTGGTGGACTCACCTTTGACTTCAATGGAGAAATTATCAGCGCTCCGATGGCAAGTAATGGTATCGGGCCTTGGCCTTCATACGAAGCTTCATTCAAAGCACGACTTAAGCATGCTCTCAAGGAAGCCGACGAGAACCAATATATCCAGGGATGGCATGCCAACGGTGTTCATGCTAGGCTGGAAGCCTTTCTGGAGCGTGGACTCCCAGCAGACTTCGAGCCGCTCGAGTCGCGGGAACAGAGGGCCATCATTCACGCAGACTTCAGTGAGTACTTCTCCCTCGCTCTCTGTTTTTTGCCGCTTGTCCTCATGCGTATCTTCTCGCAGCACCGAGCAATATCTTGTTCGACCCCTTTTCAGGTCAAATTACAGGGCTAATCGACTATGACTTTTCGCGCCTTCTTCATCCATCCTACGAGTTCCTACGATCATTTTCGGATCTTGGTGGCCAGTTTCGTGGCTGGTCTGGTGTCGAGGGTCATGACCAACAGGCGCTTAAAGACGCTAAACTCAACGGCTTCCCAGACCCTCTTCCGGATGACAAGGACAAGGAAAGTCCAGTGCAGTGGCAGGTTGCTAAGGCCTGGGAGGACGAGTTGGAAAAGGCGGATTGCAAGCTCCCGAGCACGATTCCGGGCATTGAAAAAGTGGCCGACGTCGACGCCATTCTTAGTTCTATCCTACCCTGGCGTGTGACCAATTCTGACAATTTGAGCATTCAACCGGATGAGGTCATTCGGAAATGTCGCGATGATAACGAGGGAATCTTAATTCAAATCTCGTACAATGGGTTTTAGATACTGGTGATGTGCTGAGGTGCCCTAATAACGAGCTAGTTTTTGCATATATATGAATTATATGAATCTACCTACACTCACTCTCCTGGCCCTTCAATATTTCCTCGCCATACAGCCTTAAACCGGGTTCTATATCTACGTTTACAGGTGCATGAATCTAGAGGTATTGAATTTCGACAAAATCTACGTGGCAGGATATGATCATCCATTCAAACCTTTGATGAAACGGTTAATATCAATTGATGAATACATGTGTCGATTCCACCGGGACACATAAAGCAGAGATTGTGGACTTCAACCGTTGTCATCTATGGAATAATGGGTGTTTGATCCCTAAATTTTCGACCAGCGCAGAAGCACCGCAGCGGCAATAACTGGCAACACACTCACCAACTCTCCCAATCCCGCAAACTCAGGGGGAATTCTGGCATTGACAAAAGCGCCCGCAGCGAGAAGGACCGCAAAGAGGTTATACACGGCGCTCCAAGCAAAGTTGAACCTGATGCGGTTGACAGATTTCCGACTAGCGTTCATCATGGTGACGATGCCAGATAGAGAGGGCCGCATGAGAACCACATCGGCGGCAGACTGCGCGACATCCGTGCCTTCATTCATATGGACGCCGATCGTAGCCTGCGCAAGAGCAACGGCATCGTTCGTGCCGTCACCGCAGAAAACAATAACCGGAGATTTACCATCTATACCGGCGCCGAGGAGCGTCTGGATGTAGTCTCTCTTGTCCACGGGCGAGCTTCGAGAACGCACATTGCCGTCCGGAATGTTGAGCTTGGATGCCAAGGACTTAACGGCTCCGTCATCGTCGCCAGAAACGACATGTATGGAGACGCCACGCTTCTGCAAGGTCTCAATCGTCTCCATAGCGTCAGTTCGAAGCTCATCTTCAAGACCAAAGACTGCATGTAACGCATTATCGATAGTGAAGCAGAAGACAGTGTACCCTTGAGCAAGCATTGGTTGAACATGTTCATTTTCCGATAAATTCAGCCAGCGAGAATTACCTGCTCGAAGCATCCGACCACCGAAGCTAGCTTCAACACCTTTACCAGTAAGGCTCTTGGGCTCAGGAACAGTTGAAGCTGTAACTCCAGTATCCTTGAGGTAAGCAGCCACGGCAACTGAGACTGGATGTCGACTGTTTTCGATGAGGCCTAGAAGAAGCGATAGCTTGTCCCCGTTATCGCATTCCTTCGTGACGACAGAAAGTTTTCCCCGAGTCAATGTTCCAGTCTTATCAAACACGATGTGCGACGTCTTATAAGCCACTTCAATGGCATCTGCGGACTTAAAGATGATACCTCCTTCCGCTGCGACGCCGCTGGCAATTACAATCACCATGGGGACAGCTAGTCCAATGGCGCAGGGACAAGAGACAATGAGGACAGTAATAGCGTATGTGATGGCTTGAATTGTAGCTTCGGATCCATTGTATCCACGAACAGTCACACCGACTGCAACCCAGATAACGAACGTGGTAATTGTTAATGCCACCACAACCGGGACGAAGTAGGATGCTATCCTGTCTGCGAGATCCTGCAGTTTGGGTTTCGATAGTTTGGCCTCATCGACCATAGCAGCAATGGCATTGATAGTGTTATCGCTAGGCAAACGGCTTAGTTGAATAGTCATAACTCCAGGTCCATTGATAGACCCAGCAATCACCAGAGACTGAGGATATTTCTCCACCGGTCTAGATTCACCAGTGAGCATAGACTCGTCAACCTCAGATGACCCAGTAATGACAGTGCCATCGGTCGGGATTCTGGTGTCAGGGAGAACTTTGAAGATGTCGCCGTATTGAAGAAGTCGGGCGTCAATCTCGCGTTCTGTTCCGCGCTCTCGGTCGACAAGGATTGCTGTCGATGACTGAAGGGACCGGATAGAAATAGTTTCAACTGCTCTCTGGCGAGCGAGAGCGGCAACCCATCGACCAACCATGATCAAAGTGACCAAGAGGGTGCTCGTTTCAAAGAATTGACCAGTCGAAAGGGGCTGCTCTGCAATGAGGTATCCAAAGGAGACTACCGAGAATATGTAGGCAGCACTGGTGCTCAAGACGATCAAGAGGTCCATCTCGATAACCCTTGAGAAAACGAAGGCCTTCAGGGCCTTGGGATAGAAAGGCCCTGCTATAACAACTTGAACAATTGTGGCCAAGGCGAGTGAAGCCGAGGAATATGCCACCTCCCTCTCAGGAAGTGGAGCCCATGCAATTACCAGGACCGGAAGGGTCAAGGCAGCAGAGAGTAAGGTCATATATCCGACATGGCGGACATGCTTGCTACTAGCCTCCAGGGAAGGATCACCGCGTAGAGGAGCAAGTTCAATTGGCGGACCCCAAACCTTCTCAGAAAGGTCTCGAGCTCCCACTATCTTCGGATCAAATGCAACTCGCATCTTCTGCTTGTCCACAGGGACAATGTCAATGACTCCGTCAGGCCACACCTGACTAATGAGTTTTGGTAGTTCGTCGGGGACAATGAAATCCAGGCTAGAACCGTGGTTCTGGACTCTTTCGCACTTGAATTCAGTCGTTCGCTCTAGATGTTTCATAACTTCCTCCACCGACCCAAGACGAAGATTTATGTTAAACTCGGCCCGGGAGAGAACCAGACTGGTTTTTAGGTCTTCCACGGCGGCGACAGAGCTAAGGGTTCGTTGGAGCTTTGTTTCACACCCAGTACAAGTCATACCGGAAATGCTGAGAACAACATGTTCCTTGCCAGTACCTTGGTTCTCAATGTCGGCGTCGCGAACTGGGGCTGCATCAATCCCCAAGACACGATCTGGTGGAGCAGAAGAGCAGCAAGCATCAGCGCAAGAAGCTTGAGGTCTGACCGGCTGGATTCCTGTGCAGCAGGAGTCTGTGCAACTAGTCTTTGGAGTCTGCAGTTTAGAAGGCTTGCAACAAGAGCTAGAAGAGTCGGCAACGAGGGGTCTTTCAGTGATCGCGTTCTTACTTGTTCCACAACAAGATCCTGGACACGCACTAGCTGATAGCGCCACGGCGGGCTTGATCTTCAAGCAACATGAGCCCGCAGACGTGCCATTGGCGTCGTTGTTTTTGTCGGGGTGGTCTCCTAGACGATGGGAATCGGGGCAGCCAACCTGGGGAGAGGATTCTTCAATCGGAGGGGTGTCTGAGTGGCTAAATCCAGGACCTGCGGTTCGGGCAGCAAGATAATTCACATCATTTTCGAGTGAATGGCAAGATTTAGTGCATTCAACCTCGTCAGATAGAACTGTGGTGAACTCGTCCCCGGAACAGCAAGAAGAGGAGCACCTTTGCTTCTTTGGTACTTCTGGAATAGGTTTTTCGACCACGCAGCGAGAGCTGGCACGATTGCTCTCTGGCAAAAGTTCTTTAACAGATTTGCCCTCGGAGTAACCCATCTTCGAAGACTTGTTCTTGGCTGGAGGACCTGTAGTAGGTTTGTCCTTTGGACAAGGAGAGACGATACAAGCATCGCCGGACTGGTTCTTGACAGACCTAGCACTGTCACCAGAGTCCCTTTGCAAGCGAGGTGAGCTTTGCATTGTCTGGCTCTTGGTAAGGGAGTGGTTGCTTCTAAGGGAATCCAGCGAAGTGCGAAGAAGGGAGCTAGCAGATGAGGCACTGGAACATTGCTTCCTACTTAGTGCCGGCGAACGGCGCTCGCGAACTTCACAGCAGGTCTCCTCGCCAAGAGCAATAAGAGCGCGGCAAATACATCCCAAGGCTTGTAGAGTAGCACTGTAGCGGTCGAAGGCAGAGAGTGTGTGCTCGTTGCATGCCTTGCGGTCAGAAGCTGCAATAGAAGCTAAGGGCAATCAGTAATCGTCGAGTGCCATCCTTGAAGAGCGGTTCCTCACTGTTTGTCTCTCCGTTTTGGCAGGGTGCAACACTTCTCGCGCATTCCCGCATCGCCAAGCGGCGAAGACAAGATGTGTCGCAACATGGGCTGACTTTACCACGGCAACACTCAGGTGCGCCGTCGTCATTCTCGGTTCTGCCGTCTGTGCATTTTCCAGGGGAGCAGGACACCTCCGATTCCTCCTGGATAAGCTCTTCCTGGGCCTGGGCCTGGGCTGTGTTGTCGAGAGGTTTAGCCTTGGCGTTGTCGCAATCGCAGCAAGACTTCTTGCAACTGCTCGTCTCCTCACTTGGAGCCGCGCGTGGTGTAAGATCAGATCCAGAAGGCGGAACCGGTGGGCTGCAACAGCTGAATGCCATTGCTGAAGTGTTTGATATCTTGCTTTTAGCCTGATCTGTGTGAGTTGAGGGTGGTGCAGAAGTTGGGTTTGAGCGAGGACAAATCAGCTTGTCCCTTTCGGATTAGTCGCATACTCACACCGCACCTGAATGGGGTCGACTTCCCCTTTCCAAACAAACAATCTTGGGCTTTTGTCATCCTGATAAGTCACCAAATACTTTGTTTTTCAACCTGACTCGACCAGCAGCCACGAGACCATGCCACAACCTTTAAGACCGCTCGACTACGGATGCACGGATTGGCGGATCAGTAGCCAGAGAGCCGCAGACCTGTACAATTCTGGCACCAGGCTTTGGACGAAAGAGGATCTCAAAGACATAGAACAACAACTGCGCCAATCCTATTCGACGGAGCGATTTTCAGTCCGTCGAATCGATGGAAGCATAATCCAAATTTCCAATCCTATGTTTCAAGTACAAAATCCTATCTGGTACGTGGGTATATGGTATTCTGTCTTAATTTCAGCCTGAAGTGTAGTCTAAGTTTTCCTTAGGAAACCTCATGTCAAGTACCAAGAATATTGGCAACTTGTGAGAGCACAACCCAACGGCCCAATCGAAACTTATCTATGCTCTTACATTGTGGATTGGAGCAATCAGACCGCACGAAACTTTCGAGAGCTTATATCACAACCTATGCAAGTATTTGATGAGAAACAATTACTGTGGCAGAATAGCAAGACCTGTAAGCAACTAGCAGCTTTAGTCCAAGATATACTCGGTACAAAAACCGTGAAGAAGGTTCTCTGCTTCGGGCTCGGGGATTTTTGCCGCTACGCGCCTGAATGGCTAAAAAGGCAGCACGACTCTTGGGGTGAGAACTCGGAGGTGGAAAATGTGATGGGCTGCATGATCCAGCATTCGATGGCTCTTACTATCGCTCAACTTTGTCGTGGGCGTGGCAATGAAACATTGCCATTACTTGCTCAGGACCCAGATTATACTGAGGTCGCAGAGGATATCTTGACCAAGAAGCAGTTTAGAATTGTTGGAACTCACGGTGCAGGAGGATTCGCGGAAATCGACGAGGACTCGATCATAATATCACCTTTTGCTGCCACCCCAGTTAAGCAGATCATCGCCGATCTTGCTCGGCCTCCCCTCATTATTTCCACCGGCTTTGCCGTCTTCAATAACAACGAGTAAGTTTCGCATTCTATCAATCTTTGAATCTGTCTAGCCATGACACTTCACAGAAAACCATTTGCGGATGCTGAATCTCCGAGAACAAGGCAAATGTTGCTTGATTATGATACCTACAGCCTTCCAAGCCATTCTGATGAAGTTGAAATATGCTGTGCATTGAAAGGATTACATTTGTATTGTAGACGCTAGCAAGGAGCCTAACTTCGCAGAACCTGAAATTTTTCTGGTCTCTGGACTTGAGCTATGTTTCTCTCACACTCAAATATACTCCTCGGAAAAATCATCAAATAACCAATTATTAAGAAGAGCTTGCCTCTCTTCCTGTCTCGGCTGCATCAAGAGCATCTGCTTTCAGTTTCCTCTCACGTTCTTTCGCGTCATCATAATATGCAATTGGTACCCAACCTTCATTTCCAACACCAATCGCCTCCTTACAAGCTTGGAATTGCTCATCTGCTTCCGATTGTGCGTGCACTAGTCGTAGACATTCAGCCGACTCGTCGTCTGAGAAGGAAACCGGGCATGGTGTTTTTGCGCCAGGATTCAGTTCTTCCCAGAATCTCGATAGAGCAACAAGATCGGTTTTGAGAGTTATATTGTCACCTTCCCAAGGGTCGCTGGCATGTTGAAAAAGTCGCCGTCTAAGGGCGCTGAAGGTCAACGCATGATAGTGGTCGGGGTTCAGCCTTCCGTCATTTTAGCATAGACATAATCATAATGAAGTTGACGTCTCCGCAAGAGTTTTACTTGTTGTAACTGCTGTACTTCACCCAATTCGGCGAAATCTTTCGGTAAAACGGGAAACTGCAATGACTCGGAAATCTCGTCCCCGTAATTCTGAAAACTTTCTGGAATGCCACATTGCAGAAATAATGGGAGGATTGCGTTATGTTGCCAGTCAATGATCCCTTCAATTTCTAGGTCATCGGAGATGAATATGTTATTAGGTTGAAGATCAGGGTGTCTCATAGTTGGGCGATGAAGGGCAGGATCACTGTCCAGTAGAAGGTGAGGTGCAATTTGGACATATTTCTGAAGAGACGCAATGTGCTCGAGGCGGGATTGATATTGATAATTATACCTCTCTGCGAAGGCGTTGAAATGGCTGAAGGTCTCTGCCAAATGTTTCAAGATGCGCAATCTCTTTTGTGGCGCCAGGTAAGGGCCGCTAGAGAATCCCGGTCTATACAAATTAGCTATCCACTACTAACTTATGTACCAGCAGTGTCACTGGCAGATACTCACATGGGCCTCAATTGACCGACAACTCGAGCCTTTTCCCTTACCATAACCCGAGCGACGTATCGGGGCCGATACAGAAGTCGGAGCATGGAATAACAACTCGGCTATGATCGCCTGGCAAGTCATCGCAGTAATAGAGACTGCCACTTGCTGGAAACTGTAAGTTAAAAAGACGAGTTTCTAGCCGAACGAGGTTGGTGATAATTGTCTCCCTTTCCTGTTCGGTTAAATTATACCAGACATCTCCGAGATTCTTGCCTCGTACGAGGTCCATGAATATGTATTCTGTACCCGCAGAATTATCTGCAGTGGCTGAGTATCCGAGAATTTTCGGTACTGGAATTCCGTGAGAACGTAAGAAATTCATCGTCGCAACTTCGCTTGCGACCAATAGGGATTTCGGCTCAGTGATAGGGTATGGAATTCGCGCGACGAAACGAAAGCCGTCTCGCATGGTGATCATAAAGCTTCGGTTGAACCGTCCCTCCGCCAGTTTCTCGAATTCGGTAATATCATGTTCGTTCCGTTCTACTGTCAGGGCAGCAAGGCGCTTAAGCTCAGAAACGTTGAAATGACGCCTTCTCTCGCGGTGTCTTAACGTGTCGTTATAACTAGTACCCCTATTTAGCTGGGTGATATAACACTAACCAGTCTTTCGTCTATAGCTCACATCCATCGTCCGGAGGTGTACTCGAACAAGTGTCGAGGCTCAGATATCTGGCCTGTTGAGAGTGGACGTGTGAGGTTAAAATTAATCACGGGAGTAAAAGTGCGATGAAGAGAAAATCAAGGACGTGTTACTGACATCAGACGTTCAGCCATGACCTGATTAAGTGAAGAGGTGGTCATGGTGAGAAGGGATGAGCAGGTGGCTAAGATCTTTTATTACCTACCCCCAACACCATTCGGCGCGCTTCGCGGTGACGTCCAAGCTGCCTTAGTAATCAGTACCGGCGTTAACAAGAGAGGTACATCGAAAAAGGAAAAAGAGAAAATGCCCCCAGAAGTATCCTGTGGTGGTTGCAAGAATTCGATGGCTTGTTACGCGCCCAAGCTTGAGGATACTCGGTCAGGAACAATATCCTCTCAAAAAGTCGCTAGTTTGCCTACGGATCTGCGAAAATACGACTTGTTTGATTGATTGGCTTTTCGAAACAGAATGGTATTTCATTTATCCTGAGTCCTCGTAAATAAAACCATCCATCCATCCACACTGTAGGTGCATGGGCGAAGATGACAGGCAGTCAGATCCGGAAGATTCACTGTTTAGGTCCAGCAATATCCACACATCCTCAATACAATCATGAGCATGTGGTATTTAATTTGGCCATGTAAGGATTCGTACTTATGAAAAACCGGGATATTAACATTATACATATCCGGCAAGTTGACAACTATTTTTTTGGTTGTTAACTACAAGCGTACCAGATTACTACCAATAAAAGCGGCCAGGGGCGCATTAACCGCAATATGTATAGTAACGTTTCAAAAAGAGAGTTCGAGAAAGAATCTCTGTGTTAGGTGGTGAATCGAGTTTCGAACCATTCTGTCTAACTTCCCACTTCAGAAAGTTTTTGACACAAGTTTGTGAGTTCATGCCTCAGGTCATTTCGAAGGCTCTTTATTTTTAAACCACTCACAACAGCCGAAGGTATAAGAACCGAGCGACAACCGCTTTGCACTATCCGTAGATGAATCAAAAGCGATGTGGGTCGGCTTCAGCTACGAATGGCACACAGCCGAGTGTCCACGGTGAATCTCATCCTGTGAAACCCATTTACTGGTAGGCCGGGACACAGCAGAAACACCGTGGCTTGGCAGCTCCGATCCATCATTATGATGAAGTCTCCTGGTTTTGAATCCGAGCCTCAAAAATCTCGCATAGGCAGGGAGAGTGCTGCTGGGTTTCGTCTCGCCGGATTTCGCCTCGCCGGATTTCGTCTTGCTGGGTTTCGTCTCGCCGGATTTCGTCTTGCTGGGTTTCGTCTCGCCGGATTTCGCCCCGGCGGATTTCGTCTTGCCGGATTTCGTCTCGCCGAATTTCGTCTCGCCGGATCTCGTCTTGCCGGATCTCGTCTTGCCGAAAGTCATATACGGAGTGAGATTTGGAGTGGGAGGTAGATCCATCACGTATATGCTGATATTTTTGTAGCAGGATCGCTCCGGATAGTAAGAAGAGGAATGAGGTTCCGGGCCTTCAGCTTTAACCGATATAACATGTTCTGCTGACGGTGGCTGGAAAGCGATATCCCCCATCGCTGGTGGCCTGAGAGGTTGTGGAAGTGTTTTCCAGGACCTTCGCACCCAAGTCCCGCAAAAAGAACTTTGAAGACAGAGCGTCCGTTAGCTTAATATCAAAATACTTGTAACTTGACAGGACCACGATTATACCATACCATACTGTTCCAGTGACACCTCTCAAGTCAGAATCAGACATGAAAACGGACGAGCACCCTTGTCGTGGACACCGTCGGGAGCCAGCATATTGGCCAATTATGATAGCCATAGTGATGTGCATTCCGGGCCTTAGATGAAGACAGTTCGTTGAGTTTATTGGAAGCATTTTAAATTGGCAATTTTCAAAGAGTTCAAATTCCCCTGCGTAAACCTTCCTTTGCCCTGGTCTGTTCTTGAACTGAGCGTAGAATAGCCTCTAGAATCTGAGATATCGTAAGCATCTGCTATGAAAGAAGAGCCCAGTGTCGATAGAATGAAATATATATAACATACATCCCAGTTAGACTCAGAGGCAATCGGAAGAATTTCTCCAAGAGCATTTTCGAAACGAATTGGCTCCTGTACCCATGTGTAACGAGTGTTTGGTGGAGGGGTGGTCCTCTCCACAAGGACTCGAAGCATATCGGCAAGGTCATTATTAGTGTTCCTGAAGCACAAAAGTTAAATATTGATCCAAAGGCGATCACATTTTCATATTTGGCACTCACCATACTCTGCCTACAGTCTGTCGGATGTCTTCCACTTTCTGGTTCATTGTAGTAGTGTTGCCTATTCGCTGCATGGTTAAAGCAATCGCACGATCGTTTTGTACCCGTATTTCCTCCAGATGTTTATTCGCCCGCGACGTAGATTGCCTTTCCCATTAGTATGATTTCCAAGGCTGAGAGGCTTCAATTACCCACAGTGAAGCGGTACTTAGCTCCAGATTAAGATACCCAACATGTGCCATTAAGTATTGCCTTAGCTCAGGGAGTTCTTTCCTCAAGATGAGCTGCCATCTTACCATTCTCGGTGCGGCTTTGATCTTTTTAAAATTACTTTGCCGACCAAGACTGTCCTCAAATGGCTTGATCATTTTATGAAAGCGTTCGAGGGTTTCGACACAATATAGCGAAACGACATTCAGAATCTGAATCTCTGGAGGGGGATTATCCGTTCGCGACAACAAATCAATTCGCTCCAGCGCATGCTTAAGGCCAAAAAGTTCGGTTTCGAGTTCTTGGAATTGCTCCCGAGCTCCGCTGGTATCGCGCAAACTCGTGACAATGGAGTGGATGAGCTTGATCGTGCTGGCAATATCTCCAGCACTCCACCCAAAGGACATTATGGTGGGTCAAAGGTAACTAGGTTGAACTTAAAATGAGAGCTAATGCTTGCCCTCTGTGCGACTTTTTCTCTGTCCGTGGACTAAAAGATGGGAAACTCAGCTAATTCAAATAACCAGGACTGAGGGGGTTCGAGTGCACAGACCTAAGCTCAGCCTCATTCTTTTCAGCCTATCCTGTTTGACCCCAGGCTAATGCAGCTGCAAGGCTCACTTAGGTCTACAGCATTTGATAGGGGACAGTTTGCCATCAGCTCACCGCTAATTCATACCGCCTGTAAAATGTACTTTCTTATGTTTAAGTGCGGTATATAGTTTAAAATAATATATCTCATTTATTAGAAATACTTGTATTATAAGAGAATCTCTGGAAACTCTTATCTTAGTGGTAAACTATATGGTCTATTGTTAGTATAGAGAATACTTGTATGATAGGGATCTTAGTGTTCTAATTGGTTCACATTAGAGTATATATCACTTATTTCTATATAAGTACAGGGCTATACTACTCGTTGAGTAGAGTGATGATTTCATTCCATCTCTTTCTCTCTGTGGTAATAATTGTTATAGTAATGATGAATTCATTAGCAGGTTCAAGTTTTAATTATTAGTGTGGCGAACTGTCCCCTATCGACTGCCATATAGGCCGGTATACATATCATGTTTTTTCTAAAGGGGCTTTCCCATTCTATAGTGGGCACTGTACAACACGCTATTCAATACCGACAAGACGTTGTATAATATATTAACCCTTGAAAAGAACTCCAAATTAACATGTTACTGTTTCAACGGGATTTTTAGCTAAGCTTATATAGTATTGTACAATAGAGGTGACACTTACCCTGATCCCATAATATCTCGAATCCTCCTCATACTAAAGCGGAAGAGTAGTATGATTTGAGGGAGTAATCATTTCTATCGAAATTTGAAATGTATAATCAGAGCCGCAGGCCCAAATTAGGTTCTTTTGAACCGGTGACCGTTGGTTGCCGTCGCCTGCGGTTGAGATGAATGGCGAAAGTCATACACGCATTTGCTACCAGCGTGGAATATGCCCAGCTAGTGGAGCTATGAGAAGAAAGACAACCCTTTTTGATACGGTATAATGAAGTCGGCTATGACGATGGTATCGACGTAGAGCGACTAAAAATAAGGTAATTAATAGTTTAATACTATGCAGGTGCCAAAAGTACCATCGATAAGGTAAGAGAAAGTGCTTATGATAGGTCCAAATTTTCTATATAGTCTGAAGATATGATATTTATATGAATTTCATTGATTAAGAAATGTATTTGAGCATTCTTGTAGGGTTTGTACTAAGAATACTTTCATCCTGGAACAACAGGATATTCTTTGAACAGTATTAGAAGGGCTGTGATTGGGGGATCATCAAGATGTAGAGCAGAACCAAGGTCTGAATGGAAGAGAAATTAAGAACAGGCAAAAGCGCCGAGGTCGTCATCAGATCATTGAGCCTTCTTGGCTCCGGCCTTGTTTTCTCTGCGGCGCTTGAGCGCATCGGGGGTGTACTCAGTGTCGAGGAGGTAGTCCCACCAGCGGAAGCTGCTAGCGTAGTTTCCGATGAACTTCTCGTGGTGCAGGTCATGGTGATCGGCACCAGCCCAGAAAGGCAGAAAGTGGTGAAGAGACCAGGGGAATTCGTAACCGGAATGAGCATCAATGGCTTGGAACAGACGCAGGACGATCCAGATATACATGGTGAGAATGTGCAGGTCGCCGGTTAAAGCACACCAGATGATGGGGCAGCTAACGGTGCCGAAGCCCAGGATCATAACCTCAATAGGGGAGGCGTATTCAGCGGCCAGACCGAATGGTGCGGAGTACTGGTGGTGGATTTTGTGGATAGCCTTGTAGAGGGGACCCCAGTGAAGACCTCGGTGCATAAAGTAGTGCCAGGTGTCTTCCATAACGAAGAAGATAGCGATCTGATAGGCCATGGTCCAGAGAGAGGGGAAGGGGATAGTAGTTGACAGTCCGAAGAATTGAGCCATGGGGTGGAAGAACCTACAAGGAATGGTTAGCACTCGGCTATGTTGTGATATCCCGCCAGGCGAGTGGAAAATAGCCTAGCGAGGAAGAAAAGAGAGACATACCAAATCTGAGGGAGTTCGACGGTGAAGTGACTCAGGAGCACAAACTTGGCGCAATCCCACTGCTCGCGCAGGGAGGGGACCTTGTTCTAAAAAGGGGGAGGATGTTAGCGTTGGAAACATAATCCGAGAATAGTTTGATTCTGGTAGTGCCATGGCTGTCCCAGTAGAGGTCCCATTGAGACTTACGTTCTGAATTTTGTATCGGTTGAAGAGACCCAAGCTATCAATGAAGAACCAGGGTAGAGAGCGGCCAAAATAGACGGTTTCGTGCATGACGAAGGACATAATGCCAGTAGCCAGAACATCATTCTGCATCCAGGCGTACCAAGCGACCCACAATCTTTCTGCGATGTTCAAGTCGGCATTGAACTTGGTGATATCCTCATACTGGCCCCAGAAGGTGGCGGAGGGCAACACGGTGGAATTCCTGGAGGGGTGAAAAGAAGGGTTAATTTGCAGTTCTGGGGACAGCAGGGGGGAAAAAAAAACAAAAGAGAAGTCTTCAGACATACATTGTGTTTCCCAGTCAAGAATGAATGGGAAGAATGAAAAGAGGGAGTGGGTGGAGGAGTTGAAGAAAAAAAGAGGCGAAAGGCAGGGCGAGGAGCAGCAATTATTTTCCCCGGCGGAGGGAGCCAAAGCCATTCCCGAAGTGGCGAGACCGCGGGAGCCCCTGAGGATATGCAGTCAAACAGGGCAAACACACCACACAACGAGCCACACAACCACCACTCACACCACGCCGAAGGTAAGGCCACTGCCAGCCGATCTGCTTCCGAGCCCCACTATCCGGATAATGCGCAATTGCTCGTCTGTGTTTGGCTGCTCAGGCTCAGCCCACTGCGGAGTGTTCCTGCCTGCATAGTGGCATGTTGGGAGGTTCATGCTTGTTGAAGATTACCTTAGGGAAAGATGTCATCTGGAACCATCATGCTCTAGTCTTTGTAGTCTATCAGGGTTATAGATCGTATGATCTAGTCAAGGGGCAGTCTTTATTCCTTTCTTCATGTGTCGCTGTGGCTGTGGTGATCATCCTAATGACCATGGAATGACCATGACTGTAGTATACATCCTACTGTGTGCAATCTATACTGCCTGCACTCTGTGGTGAGTCCCTTTTTGTGCTGATCGGATTTTCTTGGATATTTTCGCTTATCTCAGCTGCTGATTAGGTAATATCACGTGAATTCATGTGACTGCATACAGTATCTGCCTGTTCTGTTTGCTTTGTTTGCTCTGTTGGACCATTCCCAGTTTGCCCAGTTTGCACTCCATATGACGCCATGTCGAGATGGCCCATTCGTATCTTTAGGATAGCTCTCTGTCGCGGCGGGAGCTGGCATAGAATGCGCCATGTCGATAGTCCAAGAGTAAGACTCAGCAGTTCACATCCCCCCACAGGTTATCCCCAGTCCGCTGATACAACCCAGGAATGCATGTTCTATAAACATACAACTCGATCGTCTCCAACAGCAGATTCCTCGCTCCGATAAACTCCTGCATACAGAAGACCTTCCTGACTGGCATCTTCCTCGTCTGCAAAATGTCATCAATTCAATTTCAGTCACCTCCAAGACTCAGCCTTTGCTCCCGGCCAGTCGCCTAGCGGACCTGTTGTCGGACCCCGCCCTCTCGAGAACCCTGTCCGTCGCCTCGGAAGCTGCCTCTACCGACGAGCATGTACCGGATCATCTTTGGTTGATCGCGGGAAAAGCTGCCGTTCAGACCTCTGGGCTTGTGATGCATACCCTCCTTGAGCAAACGATCCGGATCCAAGATGAGATCCACTACTGGAACGAGGTCTTAGGGTCCGTTTGGAATAGCGGGGTTTTCGCTGCACAAACATCGCCAGTTCGATTATGGCATTGGACAAGGGATATCTATACCCATTCGCAGACACAGCAGTTTTCGTCAGCTTCTCTTTCACGCTCGATTGCGGCTAGATGGGCCCATTTCTACCAGATCGCGCGACAGAGTGCATCGGAGTCTCCCGCGTGGATGAACCTATCAATCCCGCTTCGATCATGCCGCGCAGAAGCTCGTCAGAAGAGAGACCAATTGCTTGCAATGAAGGATATCCACACCAGTAGCCTCGGTCTCATCATGGAAGGCTGGCATTCCTTCCACGCCGACGCTTTTACCGCATCTGAATCCGATCTACCCCAGGAACAATGGCAGGAGATTGTGTTCCGCACGGTAGCTTTGACGGAGGCCATTTTGCACCATGGAGTCTCCCGGGCCGCTGCACCCGAATTCGAAGAACGAGTATTTGCCGCGATCGACACGCAGATGATTAATCTGCGGGCGCAAAACAACGATGTTTCCTCCACCCAGAATCCACTCCAGTTAATCCAACGCCTGATACAGGTTCTTCGTACCCAGCTTCCCGATCATTCGACTGCCGTATCCACTACTATTAACCGCCATGGACGCCCTGGGAGTGTCATTCGATACTGGCTTCCACTATCGATAGTCCTCCTGTCCAGCAGCGCTAGTCTTCGGTTTCTACTTCGTCGCCAGGACGAGATTCTCCAATGGGTGATGAATATCGGTGCTACGATCATTGACTTCGCTCAGAACTGGGTTGTGGCCCCTATTCATAAACTCATCGGGACAATCAGACACGACGAGAAAAGTGAGATTGCCATCATGAGCAAGAATAGTCTGGTTGCCGATCGGGCTAGTCTAGAGCGGATGGTCATTGACTTCGTCCGTGATCGTCCGGATTCTTCGCAGAGTGGCATGGCAATGGAAGATGCAGAAGCGATTGCAAATGCAGTGAAAGAGGGCGATCTAACACCGGTTCTCAGAGCCTATGAACGAGACTTGCGATCACCGTTCAAGGGAACCGTCCGGGGCGATTTGGTCCGTGCCCTTTTGATTCAGATCCAGAAAACCAAGGTGGATGTTGAAATCGCTATCAGTGGCATCAACGCCCTCCTGAAAAGCCAGGAGCTTGTCTTCGGGTAAGTAGAACAGCTGTGGATCTTGTTGCAACTCATCTTGCTCGCCGTGGCTGTAGCATTCATAGCTAACACATTTTCCAGCTTCGTTGGACTCACGCCCGGAATCTTGGTTACATATTCGAGCATCCGGTGGCTCTTGGGAGCCTTTGGCAGCCGAAAGGGCCTGCAAAGAGGAAAACGACAGGGGGAGCTTAAACGGAGTCTACGGTATGATCAGATCCTCCCCATCCACCAATCAAGAAAAAGCAGCGAGGCTGAACTGATGAAATAGAAATTCAACGCGGATCCTCATGTCTGCGTCGGTATCGAATGGTGTGATTTCTTTCAAGGACTCTGGACGACTTATTTGCGAGGCTGAGGGTCTCCTTCAGAAAGTTCGGCCGATGCTTGGATCTGTGCAGTATCGCGAATTCCGAGAGGATATTCAGGACCTGCTCGATGTTCAGAGCGGAGTTGACAAACAACTTAGGGTGGTGGACAGAATGCGGTGGACATATTGTCACTGAGAACTGTCAGATAACAGCAGACAGCAAACAGCATACATCTATCCCATGATATATCATCTGTTATATCTTCTGTAGATCGTAAAGTTGCCTGCACGCGGACGCTTACGTAACCCTCCATGGGCACCGTCATCACTCTCCACTTGTTGACCACCTCCCATCTCCCTCTGTGTTTCCCCTCCTCTGATTCCTTGCTGACCTTATCTTTGTCGGCTTGACTCTGACTCTCCCGCTCGGCTCTTCTAAAGCGACTGATCTCACTCGATCACCTGACTGTGCGGACTGGGCGATCTGCACCATTGGTCCAACACTCCTGATACGATCCCCAAAGCCACCGAAACACTTCCACCTTCCACCCTCCACCCCTCCCTGACGACTCGCGACCAGCCACTGTCGATCATACCGAACTTTCCAGTGATATCAAGATCGTTTGATCCGCATTCTCTCGCTCCCTCGCTCCATCTGTGGGACTGGCCAGTATCCTGACCGTCTCCTATCTCGGTCCCTTTTTCACCTCCCTAAACACACCTCAAACAACCAACCATGGCGGGCACAAGGAATTATGACTTTTTGGTACGTGAAATGACATCTGCGGCCGTGGATTTGATCTGCTTGCTAACAAGGAAATCCGCTGCAGATCAAATTGCTGTTAATCGGCGACTCTGGCGTGGGCAAATCATGCTGCCTGCTACGATTCAGCGAGGACTCGTTCACCCCTTCCTTCATTACCACCATCGGAATTGATTTCAAGATTCGTACGATCGAGTTGGACGGCAAGAGAGTGAAACTTCAGATTTGGGATACGGCAGGCCAGGAACGCTTCCGAACCATCACAACGGCATACTACCGCGGTGCGATGGGTATTCTTCTCGTCTACGATGTGACCGATGAACGATCCTTCCAAAGTAAGCTTAACCTGGATTTGCGGGGGATTTGCGAAGATTTCTCTCCCTCCGCTCCTCTCCCACCCACCCACACCCATCCCCTATTCGTATCTCATTTAGGACAGCTGATCTGACTGACTCTCCCTCGAATAGACATCCGAACCTGGTTCTCTAATGTCGAACAACACGCTAGCGAAGGAGTACACAAGATCCTGATTGGCAACAAGTGTGACTGGGAGGAGAAGAGGGCTGTCTCAACCGAGCAGGGCCAGCAGCTCGCCGATGAGCTCGGCATCCCATTCCTGGAGGTTTCCGCGAAGAACAACATCAACATCGAAAAGGCATTCTATAGCCTTGCATCCGATATCAAGAAGGGCATGGACACTTCCAAGACCGAACAGAGCGGCACTTCGGGGGTCAATATAGACCAGCAGGGCTCGGGATCGAATGGCAGCAATGGAGGAAAGTGTTGCTAGACCAGACCCTGTATCATCACTCTTCTCTCTTTATCTCTTCACTATTTTCTTTCCGCCGAATTTCCCTTTGCGCTTGTGTGTCTCCTGTCTCCCCCTTTGAGTTATTCTTTCTCGTCCTCATTGGTCGTTTTCCTTACGCAGAACATATCCTTTTCCTGCAATTTCATGTGCTAAGATCTGAATGTCCGGTTTCTATGGAGAGTTGGCGCCCATTACCCTCGAGTATCATACATATCTGTCCATAGCCTGTGGCGGCACGATCCTCCATTTCAGAGATGGTAATTAGGACCGGCACGCCGTCAAAGTGAATATTCATATGGGTTTTTTTCTTTTTCTTTTTTCCTTGCTTTTTCCAGTCTTAGTGCTGCCGTGGTGGTGGTCTGGATAATCTCGTTCCCAATAGCATAGTAACTTCCTTATTTTTAATTGCTAGCTCTAGTTCTAATCCAATATAACAATATACAGTATGCAAATATAAATATAAATATAAATATATATTATCTATATCTATATGTATGTATATAATATTTTAGTAAATGCCCCGCTGTCTTCACAGCTCCTCGACCCACTTTTTTTTCTCGCATCAAACTGCGATAAGATCTTTCCCCCCACCAAAGCCTGAGCACTTTTCAGATTTGCCTTCCACTCATTTACACATACCAGGGCGGTCCATGACAGCTGCGATTCCTCTCTCAATCGCCATTCCCTCCATTCCTCATTGCGCGCATATATCGAATCGTGACCTCGCGCGAACCGTCTAAGTCAACCACCGAAAAAACCGCCGGCTTGAGTTATGGCAGTTTGAACACACAATTGGAAGAAGATCCGGAATAAAACCACACAACTGCAATTTAAATTCCTCTGCGGGACAGACAGCCGTCCTCTACCTTTGCGCCAACACATTCATACCACCCTTCGGCTCGCCCGAGCTCATTCAGAATGGCCGAAGTCCGCAGTTTCACAGCTCGACCCTTGTCGAAACAACCCAACCCCAAGAGTGACCACCGAGATGCATTCCGAATATATCTTTCCTCCTCCTCAATGGCAAGCTTGCGGCTTCGGGCCGGCGACTTGTGTGCCTTAGGGTCGGCAGAGGGACTCCCAAAGACCGCCATTGCTTGGACTGCCGTGGAGAACATTCAGAATACGGTCTTCCAAACCTCAAGAACTCTCCAAGAATGCTATGGTATCAAGGTAGGAGAGAAACTCTCCATAACCAAAATCGATGGCGGAGCAGACGAGCTCGCTTCCGTCACACTCATCGACAGCTCTGACTCCGAGAGGATTGAGAAATACGGGATCATCCCAGCGGAGGAACGACAATATTGGGCATGGGTTCTGGAATCCAACCTCTCACGATGTGAATTCCTCGTCAATGGCTTAACCTTTGAACTAGACCTCAAAGGCCAACGCCGTGCGTTTAATGTTATCGGACTACACCCGCACACCTCTCTCTCAGATAATACCCTGTTCCGATTCGTCCCCAATAAGACGAAGATCTCCATCGGAACAGAGATCGATGCACCGGAAGAGAAGCCCTCTAAGGTCTTGGTTCAACCAGGCGGCCTAGGCGGCCTCTCAAGACAACTCGAAGATATCAACGAAAGCCTCTCCGACTTCAACATCGACCAGCGCAAACTAGTCATGCCATCATTCTACGAATCGAACCGCGGTATCCTAATATTCGGTCCAAAGGGAACCGGCAAGACCACCCTACTCCAACAAATCGAAAAAGCAGGCTGGCGACAAGTTTTCAAAATCGGCACCGCCTCTCTAGGCAGAAGCACCAGCGAAGCCGAGTCCAAGCTCCGAACCATGTTCCAAGACGCAGTACGCGCCAAACCCAGCGTGATACTAATTGACCAACTGGAATTCATTGCACCAAAACGCACCTCCATCGAGTCCCAATCTATGGCATCCATCCTGTGCGAGAATCTAGACGCCATCCGAAACGCGTCCGTCCTTGTAGTTGCCGCAACACGACACCCAAACCTGGTCGATGACTCCCTCCGAACACCGCTTCGACTAGGAACCGAAATCGAGCTCCAGGTGCCTACAGCACAGGACCGTGCCGAAATCTTACGCGCCATTCGCGGACCGGCGTCAGCGGGTCTGAGCGATTCTTACATTGAGTTTCTTGCTGAGAAGACTCACGGATATGTTGGCGCGGACTTGTTTGCTCTATTACAATTAATCTGCCGCAAAGCGCGACAAAGACAACATCTCGAACAAGGCATATCGCTTCAGTCTTTAGAGCTTTCTTCACCTGCCAAGGGCGAGGGCGAGGGCGAGGACAAAGAGGAAATCAGCGTACAACTGGATATCCAAATGACGGATATAATGGCCTCACTCCAGGAAATCCGCCCCACCGCCATGCGTGAGGTATTCCTGGAGACTCCAAAGGTCCGATGGTCAGATATCGGCGGACAGAGCGAGATCAAAGAACGTCTACAGAATGCCGTTGAACGGCCTCTCAAGGTGCGCAGAATTCCCCCGTTTCCACTCATCACTCAAATTCTAACAATGACTAGCACGCCCAACGAATGCAACGACTAAACGTGAAAAGCAAAAAGGGCGTCCTCCTCTACGGACCGCCCGGCTGCGCCAAAACACTCACTGTGAAAGCCCTAGCAACAGAAGCAGGGCTCAACTTCCTCGCCGTAAAAGGCGCCGAGATCCTCAGCATGTACGTTGGCGAATCCGAACGCTCCCTCCGCGAAATCTTCCGCAAAGCCCGCGCCGCCCGGCCCAGCATAATATTCTTCGACGAAATCGACGCCATCGCCGGCCGACGCAGCAGTAGCTCAACAGGCGGCGTGAACGTCCTCACAACCCTCCTCAACGAAATGGATGGTATCGAGGAATTACGAGGCGTGCTCGTCGTCGCCGCAACTAATAAACCCGATGTCCTGGACCCGGCCCTGATGCGGCCTGGGCGTTTGGATAAACTGGTTTATATTGGGCCGCCGGACCTGGGGGCTCGTAGGGAGATTTTCAAGATTTGGGCGGCTAAGTCTGTGCTTGATCCCGAGGTGGATTTGGATGAGTTGGCTGAGCGGACTGAGGGGTATTCGGGCGCGGAGATTGTTAGTATTTGTGAGACGGCTGGTGATGCGGCGCTTGATGAGGAGGATCGGACGGGTCAGGAGCAGAATGTTAAGTTGGGGCATTTTGAGATTGCGCTGAATCAGGTTAGACGGCAGATTACTGATGAGGTTATTCGGGAGTATGAGGAGTGGGCGAGTGGGCAAGCTTGAGGTGAAGGTGAAGGGTGGATAGGATTAGACCTGTCAGAAATATATAAATTCAAGTCCTGAAAGGATATTTGATGATCTGAAGTTTATGCATTAAATACTAGTAATATAACAATAGTAATCGTAGTAATAGAAGTAGAAGTACGAGGTCTTGCCTAATCCGGACTGATATCTTGCCTCATTCCTCAGGCATCAAGGGAGCTTCTCCTCGCAAGCCGAACATCGCGACATCAACCTTCTCCCACCTCTCCCACCTTCACCTTCAACCACCAACATCTTCTCTACTTGCTAGACAGAGATTAAAGAATCTATCTTTGAAACCCACCATCACAATCGACTTTCTGCCGAAACAATTGACACCTGGAGAGCTTCAGACCTCATCGATCTTTCAATCGCAAAAGAAATCCGCGCCAGCTACGTTACACCTTATTTCAACCTCGCTCCTCGAATACCACACCCACGCCCGTGAAATCCCCAATCCACACAATCACACACAGATGCCTCGATCCGTATCCCCGCCGGCGCGCACACGATCCCGCTCAATGCGTTCCAGATCACGCTCGGACTCGCGTCCGCGAGACGTCACTCGATCACCGTCACGCGGCCGAACGCGATCCCGCAGTCGCGATCGCAGCCGCAGTCGCAGTCGCAGCAGAGACAGTCGCCGCTATCGAGACCGAAGCCGAAGCCGAAGCCTTAGCTATAGCCGATCACCTAGTCGGAACTCGAGTCCACCCCGAAGCGCCAAAGTAAGTTTGTGCAATGCCATTGACCCTCGAACAGCGGACTGACTGAATCCCAGATTGTGGTAGAGAAATTGACGAAGAACGTGACGGAAAATCACCTGCGCGAGATATTTGGGAGCTTTGGTGATATCGAATACCTCGATCTACCAATGAACCGAGCCTGTAAGTACAAGCCTAAGCCCAAGGCTCTGTTCACAGCCCTATTTATCACCCACCCATCCTAACATCTCCCCTAGTCATGACCAACCGAGGCACCGCATACATCCTGTACTACGACCCCGCAGACGCAGAAGCAGCAATTGCACACATGCACGAAGCCCAACTGGACGGAGCCGTACTAAACGTATCCATCATTCTCCCCCGCCGAACCTTCTCTCGATCACCACCACCTCCAAGCAGGGGGCACGGAGGAGGCGGACGCGGTGGATTCAGAAGGGGATCGTATGCCAAATCGCCCCCACGCAGACAAGGCCGTGCGCGCGGCGGCGAGCGCGAGCGCCACGATGTGTACCGGCCCCAGTCTATGTCACGATCACGGTCCCGATCTCCCGTTCGAGCTCGGTCATATTCTCGATCTCGATCACCGCCGAGGAGAGGTAGCGCGCGGCCCAAGAGTCCGCGCCAGCGTCGACGACGCAGTCCTAGCTATAGTAGCTATGAGAGAACTCCGAGTCCGGATAGGAGTCGCAGCCGGAATCGGCATTAGAAATGTGCTAGGCTAGCGTGGTAGGACGCGTTTGTATTACATGAATAGTGCAATTGAGCATAAAAATGATACCGTCTTTTCGCGACTCGTGCGACAAGCCACAAAAGAATAATCATCGTCGCAAGGGGTACTTCCAAGAGCACCATCCGTACAAAGCAATGCCCCAAGAACAAAAATACCTTCTCCCACTACTCGACTCTACTTGTCATCTGCTAGGAAGTGATAATCCGAACCCCAATCAAAAGGAACAGCTTGAAATTTGCTGCCCAAAAAAAAACTAGAAGAAAGCACACCACCCAATATACATCTTCGCCAAATTCGCCTTATCCGTCGCCTGAACAATCAGCTCATCAACCTGCCCATCAACAGAAAGCGCAATAGGCTGTTTCGACATAAAGCCTCGAAGTTTATTCCGAACATCCTCCAATACGCCCGCCGGCGTGTCGGGTACATTAACATGAGTTCGGCGCTGCAGTTGAGATTGTTAGCGTGGATCTGGCCAGCATTTGGGGAGTTGTCTGGGAGCCTGGGGAAATGAAATGGGATGGAATGTAAATAAGTTGGACGTACTCTTTTCCCAATAAAGTCAGTCGTTGGATCGTGTAGGAATGTCTCGAGGATAGTCATTAATGCATCTTCGTTCTGGCGTAACAGGCGTAATGTTATTTCGCATGTTCTTCGGAAGGGTCCTGAGGTTAGGTTAGTAGATAGTCAATTAAAAATCTACCCAGGAGCATATGGCACTGGGGGAAGTTGTCACACACCGTTATACCCATAGGCACCGAAAGCATCAATCATATTCTGCGTGAGACGGAAGGGGACTACTTCGGGTTTTGCGAGTGTTTGGCCCTATTGATGTTCGTTAGCATGATCGTCATGCATTACGGCTGCAGGACCGGAGTGACTCACTTTATCGAATAGACAGTTAAAATCAACATGCAATATACCACCGGTACCTTCTTCGAAGGAGAGATTTTCTCCGTGTCTGTCGCCTAGTCTGGTTGGTGTTAGAGGTTTCTAACCAAAGAGAGAAAGGAAGAGCAAAAGAAAGGGGAGTAAAAGAGGCGATAAAGCATATCAATACATACCCTAACACATACCCAACCATCGACATCACCGCCGAAGACCTTGTATACCGCAATCTGGCAGCAAACCACGCCTCGGTCTCGGGGAACATCTCAACAAACCACTCGTGAAGAACGGGGGGAACCCTACAATTAAGTCAGCAAGCACACTCGTATAAAAATGAACTTTATCTGGCGAGGAGGGTACTGACTTAGCCAAGATCTTCGTGGTGAATAAGGGTAATTTAGACATTGAACGATCGGCGCAAATCTCGTCGAGATAGTGTCGAATCTCAGTATACTGCAAATGAATCAGTAAGCTTTCCGATGGGACGTTGACAAGGGACAAGGGTGAAAAGAAAAGGAGCTAAAACCCAATCACAAAACAACACAAGAATAACTCACATTCGGCGCGGCGCCCCTTTCACGAAGTCCCTTGGTAACAATATCCCGCAAAGTGCGCAAATTATCAACCCATTCAATCAAACCACATTCTTCATTCAAAGGCGTAACGGCATATGTTTTGATATCTTTCGGAAGTTAGTAAAGAAAAGCAAAGGAAAGGGAAAAAGCACCCCCAAATTCGAGGCCACTTTAGCCATCTTCCCCGGAGGTAACACTTACACATGCGGCGTTTACTCGATTCCACGTCTCGCTTGAGGAACCGATTGATCATATTATTAAACTCCATGAGCCGCTGATCCTTGCGCAGGTCATCTTTCGGTTTACAGAGAGCATTGTAGACTTTGCCATCAGAGCCTCGAATGCTGATTTTTCGTGGTTGTTGTGCTGAGTGTAGGATTGTGGCTTCGTCGAGGACAGCTGGAAAGAAAGGAAAAGAGTTAGCAAGCAGAAATGTAAGCTTAACGAATGATTTTTCAGAACATACCGTCGATCGTGGTTGGATCACGAGGGAAAGGTCGGAATCCTTTCAAGTATTCCGATTCATGGCTGGATGGTAAACTGGGAATCAACATAGCCTGGAACGGGACGACGAGTCGACAGGGGGCTACTTTATGATTGAAGCCCAGGGTGCGAGCGAGGTTAACCTTGACGACTCTCTCTTCCACGTGCGCCAGACAAAGTTGCAGTAACTCTTCGGAAAACTTTTGACCTTGATTTATCATGCGGTGGATGTCGGGTGGTGATTCGGCCTTGTGTTTGCTGGTGTATTCCTAGTATCATCATTTAGTTTCTTTTGTCTTTTGTTCATTCCCACGCTGATTCCGACTCACTGTAATCCTTTTGAGACATGTATAGCCTCTCGATGCTCGGTCCTTATTAGACGATTTGACCACAGCCAAAACAGTCCACAGACCCTGCTGCGGGAAGCAATGGACTGCTTTGACCACAATACGAGTTAACAAGTCATGGACCGTGTTGTTGGGATGACAGATTCGGGCCACGACCTGTGGCAGAATGGTGAATAGCTAATAATCGTCAGAACCGCCGACTTGTAAAAAGTTTCAATTTGATTCTTTGTGCATACCAAGGCGGGCTGCAGACGAGACGAGATGTACTTCCTCAGCTGGGCATGCATTTCGTCCAGACTTTTCTGTCGCTGAGCTTTGGTATGTCTTTGGAATTCTCTGATTTGACAGAATGATTAGCTGACAGGCCCAGTTCAATGTTTCGGTACTTCGGCTGGCTCACTCGTTGTCCCCTCTCTTTGGATCAATCGGTTGATCTACAATAGATGCATGCTCCAGCCAGAGCGTCAAAAGCTTCGGCAATGTCTGGAAAACGTATTTACTTCCGTAAGTCAGTGAGCGAAGGTAATTGTCAATGACGAGCTTCGTTGCCTCGCCGCTAAGACTAAAGGTGTTGTTAGCTTGACACTCCCAAGTTGTGGCGCGGGAGAGGTTATCACTCACTAGATCTGGGCTTCCTTGCCCATGGGCTTTGCCTTCTCAGAATCCAGAATCTTGTTATAGTGCTTTCCTAGGTAGTAATGAGCTTTCTCCCATCGAGGATACAGCTTGATGGCTTCGCGATATCGCTGTACGATGGCCTGAGAATGCGTCTGACCGGCTCTATCCGTCCATTTCGCAAGTAGAAGATGTGCCTGGTGAATTTAGCAGGATATCACTGAGGATAGGGATGGAGATTAAAACACTGGAAACCTACCCGGGCCGTAATCAGCACATCCTGGTGCTTGCCAGAGCCAGAGAGAGATGATGCTGTCTCAGAATCGATCGAAGATGTCGTCCTCGATGTCGTCTTCGGCATGGTTTCATTGGCGGAGATAGCACCCTCTAGCGTCTGTATAGCCTTCCGGTGATGTCCATCTTTCCAGAGAAGCCTTGCATGTTCAATAGTAGCCGATCTATCCTGCAATCTGGCCGCATGAAGCATTGAATGGTATGCCTGGCCGGTAAAGTTACCCTTTCTCGAGAGATGGGCACTCGTAAGCCACGCCGCCGCAATATCCGAGTTGGGAAAAGTTCCTCTATAAGAATAAATTAGTTTATCTCTGCTTCTTCCAAAAATTGCTCCCAAAACATACGCTAGCTCCATGGTCGCCCGTCTGAGACCGAGCAGGTACTGCTTATCTGCAAGATAACCACCGAGAACATCAAGCCTTCGATCCAGAGCTTTCAGCAGTCCCTGGTATGATCCAGGACCCCTGGCTTCTGCATTAGCTATTGATTCCACATCTGCCAATGCATGCAAGCGGAGCATATCATCATGACAAGATTGCAGGGAGGCGACAGAATTGGCAGTCAATGATTTCGCAACCTGGAGCCTCAAGGCATTCACAATATTCGTAAATGTTTCAGCTTGAGGGTCAGTTCTTCGCAGCGTATCCAATGCCGTCCCGATGCCAACATTGAATTCCCCAGCTCCGGATTCCTCGCACAGCCCAAGATAGCCCTGTAATTTGTCCCACCGGCTGGTGATCCACGACGCCTCGACTGCGAAGGGCAAAAAGCGAGACGCGGCGGATTTATCTTCTTTGAGGACCTCGAAACGAGTGAGAATCGCGTCTGTAAAGTGTTAGTTGAGAACGGTCCCCATCACATTCTTATGGGGTATGAGAAGATACCTTGCTGTCCCGATTCCTTCAGACATGTAACAAGATTCCACTGAGCATCCACATTATTCGAGTCTTTCTCAAGCTGCAACTCGTACCAACTCTGAGCAGTCGCCCACCTTCCAGCTTTCCGGTGTTCCAAGACCTGTTGGTCAATGTCAAGTGCGGAGAGATGACTTGAGATACCTTCAATGCCATCTGGTTCATCAATCTGGCTATAAATATCCTGCAGTCGCTGGTACAAGGACTCAGGATTAGGTTGCTCATTCACTTCCACTTGGGACTTGCATTTCCGGATATACTGCTCCCAGTGGAACAGGGCTCTGGAAAAGGACTTGCACTCCACGGCTCGCTTGGAGATTTTTTCTGGCGGTATCGAAGCAAGTAACGACTCGACTGATTTGATTTGTGAAGAAAACTTCGCATGGAGCGGGTCTCGGGCAGTCTCTCTGTTCGATGATCGACTCGATTGATAGGCTTGCTGGTTCAGGCTATTCATGTGTTTCTTTTTACCCTGGAGCCATCGTGACAAATAATCTAAAACCTCAAAAACACTCTGCAAAAGGGAAGATAATGATTAAAGGCATTAGCAAGTTGATGTGGAGTGCGGATAGAGAGGGGGAAACGTACCTGACTGCAGCTGAGGATCGTTTCTCGCAGGTTGCTATTCGTGTCAGGAAGAGGATGCGATAGAACCTTGGTTAGCTCCAGCTGAAGATCGAGCTTCTCCTGCTCTGTGCCCCCGACAACGCGATTCAAGACAGCGAAGGGGAGAAGGAAGGAAGAGATCGAGATATCTTGACCTTTGACAACACGGCTACAAACAGCAAATACAATCTTTGCGTTGTCGCCATTCGCTGTTTCAAGAAGGTCTTGTACAAGCGTACGTAGCCATTCACTATGTGTCATGCTGGGGGAGAACAAAGGGTAGTTCACTTTAGAGTTGGTCGTGACAACCGTAACAGTGTATGTTGAAGTCAGAAAGGGCGTCAGAGTATTACGCACACTTTCCGGCAGCTCCATCCAGCGCTTATACTTTTCATCACCTTGGAGATCCCTACTACGCTGAGTGACGGCCACATTGAGCTGACAGAACTTGAGGAGACCTTGCATAACGTATGCGAGGAAACCTTGAGCTCGCGTATTCGAAGCAGACAAGAATGCATCGACCAGCACATGTTGAAGGAAGAAGAGCACGAATTCCATCGTCTCTTCCATCCGGTCGAAATTCGACAGAACAAGGATATCCTTCTTCTCTTTGATTGTTTCCACACGGTTAGGGTCAAGGCAGCCGACCAGACCCAGGCACTGCGATGAAAGAAGAGTGATGGAGTCTGAGGTGCTGTTAAATTTGACGCAGCAATCTAGCAATGCTCTCGTCAACTGAGCAATGATAGGATCAGGCTGCTCGCTTAGAACTGAAACGTGAAGGAACTCTTCATTCTCCGAGAGAAACGGGGACAGCTCCCTCAGGGCTTGTTCGACAACCGTGGCATTCTCACTCTGACAGCGTCGTACAAGGGCCAAAAACTGACTTCGAACGTCCATCTGGGACCTGAGTTCATCCACTCTTTCCTCCAACGGGCGCAGCTCGGGAATAGACGATAAAGAAGGCATGGTATTGAAAGTATCCCGAACAAGATTCGGATGATTGGTCAGTATATGATCGATGAGGTGATAGGCATTTCGTCGGCTCTCCTCTGTCAAAATCGACCAGTACCTGATGACGATAGCGAACGTTTGATCGATGAGGGGCTCAATGTCCTCTTCGCTAAGGGAGCTGATAAGAGTTTTCCACGCTGAAAAGGCGTGATCGCACAATTCTTCAATCTCCAGTGCTGACCGAAGACAGGCGCTGACTTGAGGCAAAGCATTACTGACATGGCCTTGAGCAATGTTGATCATTTCCTCAATCGCTTTGAGGTTTCGCCTTTTCTCTGCCAATGTCTGTCTCACTTGGAAATCATTGATTGCGTTCGCAAATTGGGTGATAATACCGAGAACATGCTCCTCGACGAAATGAATCAAAAGGTCTGATCTTCGGGACGAGCTTCCATGCGTAGACTTCCGAGGTATAAACGTGGCAAGTCGATAGAGAGCTTGTTGAAACTAAGCCATGTTAGCGAGTAATCTACTAGAAAGTAGCAGGTGAGCCAGCATATTGAAACAATGTAACCACCGAAAAACGAAGAAGACTTACTTTCTCACGATTCTGGTCTCCAGCATTACCAAGATTCTTGAGTAAATCGCAAGCAATCAAAATCGGCTCGATTCGAACCAACTCAGCCAAAGTTCGACCCCTAAAAGCAGAATCTATCTCTGCAAGGTGAGCCATAATCATAGCCTCCGGGTCATCTGACTGCTGAGAGAGAAGAAATGCAAGAATGGCCGCGAGATTGTTCTTCTCGGAACAGACATCGAAAGGTGACTCGCTGTCGTTGCGACTGGCTGCAATTCTAGATATGATATCCCGTCGTCTTGTATATACCAGATAGGGAAGAATATGAACCTCCGTCAGCCGGAGAAAGCTATCGACTTTCATGCCCAGCAGCTCACACAGCTGTTCAGCCATGTAGGGGCGTGATTGGAGGTTTTCGACCACGGCCACCGAGAGTGTTCTCCAGTAGGGTCGAAACAGGCCTGCGGGAGTCAAGGAGAATTGCTGTGCGAGTTTGGACAGCTGTATCAAGGGGTTAATATCAGGCGAGTGAAAGACAGCAACAAAAAACAAAGTGCCGATAACTCACCTCATTGTAAGCCACCGCACAAATATATGGATTAGGATGTCCGAGATACTCCAGAAGACGTAATAGAATGATGTTTTTCTCTTCATCATCCGAGACCCTATTTAGAAGCAAAAAGAAAAAGAGATAATGAGCGCAAGCCAATACGGACTAATAGAAAATGACTAACCTTGCAAGTCGGCACAATGTCAAAATACATGCCTCTTGTAAAGGTATATCATTCTTTTCGGAAAGATTTTTCAACGACTCCAGAGCAACGACAAAATTGGCCCGTCGAATATCTTGTTCGAGATCAGGACGTACGAACGCAGCCACCGAGTGCCTATATAAGCCCATTAGCTAAATGAGATGATGAAACTATGATATTGGCTGCACTATACCCCGTCGCAATGCGAAGCTCTCGAATCGAGCTTCGAAGGGAGTGGAGACAGAACTCCCCGGAGGTGGATGTAGAAAGCTGCATTTGCTCCAAGTTTGTCGAGTGCATGAGGATACTTCTCAAAGCAATCATAGCGGCAATTCGCGGGCCAGGTGTACGCGTCAACTTGGGGAGAATAAAGTTAAACATTTCCCATAGGTCGACAAACTCCGGGTTTCGTTCGTCGTGCTGGGCTGGCGGCTTTTGTCCGCCATCGCAGAGCTGACAAAAGAGCGTTTCTCGTGACATAACCTCGGACGGCTTTTGAACCAGGTTTCCGGCTAAAGCGCAAGGAAGCTTGCCCACAATGTCCAGCATCTCGCTTTTTTGAGGTTCGGTGAGTCTTTGATATGAACTCCTGTGAGGCGACGCAAAGCAAGATTTTAATCACATATCCAATCAAGTTATGGCAGTTTTGAACTTACTCGACTGTTTTCCGGAGATTTTTCACTGTTGGAGAATCCTCGGAGCCCAGGAAGGATAACAATTTGCCAGTGAGAGATTGAAGTAGACCTTCGGTAGTAGACTCAGCAGTTAGACAGAGTCTTTTTGCGGCACGAGTATCTCCAGTTGCTTCCTCTTCTTGGTCTAAGATCACTGGTCGTTGACTGGTTCCCATTTGCTCTGCATTTAAGCCTTCGTTTGGAACATTTTCTAGATCTAGCGGAGGCTTTGCTACCTCCAGGAGCTCCAGACGAAGTGTCCGAATGGAATTCTGGGAATGTCAGCCTAATTCAAGCTTCTCTCTCCGAAGATACCAGGAAGTCAATATTTACCAGAAAACAAGTCTCAGCCGGCTTATTGCTATGCTCCTGTTGATCAATGTCAATGAGAACCGGCAACAACAATTCTCTCGATTGTTGTTTGAACAATCTGGATTGGTTCGTGGACCATGATACTTCATCGAGCAATTTACTCAGCTCTACCTGCAAATTTGATAACCGATGAGAAATAATGGGTTCGATGAAGTCGCCAAGGCATTGCAGCCATGCAGAACTCAAGCTGACGTCCGACAGAAGAGTCGACGCAGTGGATTTGGAAACACAGAAGTGATGAGCATGTGTCAGAAACAGAGAGACCACCCTATCATCACCGGGGCCCAAATTCGACCCTGATGCTTGCAGCCATTTGACTAGGACTTTCCGTAGCCGGTTGAAACCGTTCAAGACGCCTGACAGGTTTTGACGAAGATCCAGGTTCTGACGCCTTTCCAGACTCTCGATGGTGGCCTTTGGACTGAAAGAATCTAGTAGACGGGAAACCAGTGCAATGGCTTGGGGGGAGGACCCGAGCTCCGTGGATTTCTTGATCAAATCATGAGGTAGAGCTAGATCATCCAAATCTACCAAAAGCGATGCCGAGGAAGCGGGAAACGATAATTTCGCAGAGTATGAACCATGCCAGCCATTACCGAGAGAAGACTCGAGTGCAGATAGGATATCTGTTGTGGATTAGCTTGGGTGACGTTGGCCAAAGCTGAGCCGAAGTATATTACGTACCTGAAGTACAAGCTCGAAGAAAAGCCAGAATGTTGTAACACGAAGGTGACGAGCGCACTTGCTTATATTGAAGACAGGCTATATCGACGAGAACCTGCTGAATCCGATCTTGAACCGTTTCAGATTGCCAGATACTAGCCAACCTGATCAGTCGGAGAATCAACCAAGCAAACAATGGAGCACGGGCATCCTCGCCCAGAATCAGGGGATCCGATATATCCCATAGTGCTTGTGGAGCCTTTTCAATACTCGCCTGGATAATATCCAGACAGTCAAGTATCTGACCTTCCACATCTTCTTCGGGGCTGGTGCTGCTCGGGCTAACTTCCAGGCCCGCCTTGAGAACGATGCAGATCAACTTGTTAATGTCTGTAATTCCTTCATCGGCGCGGAGTTGACCCTGTCTGTCACCCAGAAGCTCCTGGCGAAGTTGTGAAAAGGTTTCCCGTGAAAGTCGGTGCGCATTATGCCCTTGGTTGGTTAGACGAGGGGCGAAGTGCGCCGCAAGAAGGGATGAAGCTGGCTCTGCGGGTCTTTGTCCATTAGGCACGATGCCCTGGGCGTAATCTGGATCAGCTGCCATATGGAACAAACATTTCCACGGGTCGAGCTATGTATTCAGCAAGGACGTGGGATACGAAGAGTGTGAGACGTTAAGACGCGGACGCGGAGAGATGCGTTTGACACCTCAGGCACCATCAGTATCCACCTTGGCAGCATTTTCGAATTTCTCAATTATTCCACGAGGATGGACGAGGGGTGATAATAAAACCACTATTAGAGGATGTTATGGATGAGAAGAACTTTTGATTTAGGTCAGGTCATTCGATAGGAAGATATTCAACTGTGTGTATGGTCAGTGGACATGCCAGTGGGACTGCGATATGTTCACAGTGATGGATATATATAACTGATCACTTGACGTTAAAAGAAGAGAAAAGCAAAGAAGAGAAAAGGCAGTGAAATTAATTAATAAGTAATTTGAATAATATTTAAGCATATACCTCTTATTAATATTCATCTATAGATACTGACAATACCATTGTACTAGTAAACACACTCTGGTCAAGCAGTCGGGCCAGCCCATCTTTTTCTGTGGGGGGCAAACTCGTTGATTCCTTCATCTTCATCTTCACCACCTCCAAGCCTGCCACCTCTCCCCTCACTTTCATTGTGTATCAAATCTAACCTCACTCCTAAATTTAAATCTACCACCTTGTCCAGCACTTTACTTCTCAAAAATCGCACCACAAACATGGCAGACGAAGTGAATCCCGCAGATCTGACTGAAGACTCGAGACATGCCTACTGGATGAAGCAAGCGCTCGCAATGGTGAGAACACAAATCCGATTCCCCCCGCCCTAAAAGCAGCAGCAAAAAAACTGACAATTCAATCAAGGGCGAAAAAGCCCTCGCCAGCGGGGAGACCCCCGTCGGGTGTGTGCTAGTCTACAACGACAAAATTGTGGGCTCGGGGATGAACGATACAAACCGTTCCATGAACGTACGTTTAAATCTACCACCCTCCCCCCTCTCCTTTTTTCTTTTTCAATAACTAACAAAATCCTTAGGGCACACGACATGCCGAGTTTCTCGCAATCGCAGAAGTCCTCCAGAGCTACCCCAAGTCCGTGCTACAGTCAACAGACCTCTACGTAACAGTCGAGCCGTGCGTAATGTGCGCTTCAGCTTTGCGGCAGTACCGGATTAGGAGGGTCTTTTTTGGCTGTATCAACGATCGATTTGGAGGTACTGGGGGTGTACTGACAGTCCATTCCGAGTGAGTATTTGAAACGTCTCCCCAGTCCATGACCGCTAGTAACTAGCACTAACATCTATGAATAGTCGTGCCATTGATCCACCATACCCTGTGTACGGTGGGTTATTTAAAGAAGATGCAATCATGCTCCTCCGTCGATTCTACATCCAGGAGAACGGAAAGGGTAAGGAATACTGAAAGAAGTGAAATGATTGGATTGTCAGTGAGATGTAACAAGAAGAGGCTAACCTATTCGAATTCCAGCACCTAACCCCCGACCAAAGAAGAACCGTGAGCTCAATACCAAGTTCGATAACGGTGAGGATTTCATGTCTATGGTTTAATGAGGTCTGAACATCTGCCTGCGATTTCACCCTCAATTGAAACGGGATCTAGGTTGATGAGGAATTTGCGGTACATAACGGGGTTTCCAGGCGTTCCGCAGCGGGCTATGCATTTATGATTGAAAATTTGTATTCTTAATTTCAAGTGGCGCCTCAGGGTGGGTGGGAAAAAAAGGAAAAACACAAAAAAGGATATGTGTACAGAAATCGTGCAACTTCACGGAGAACAAAAGATAATTTTGAAGGACTCAAATCATGCAGAGCCCTTGGCCAATCGCTCAGCTTCCAGCTCTCGCTCTGCTTGTTGGTAGTACTTGGCAGTGTCGACACCGTGCTAGGAACAAAGTTAATAATCACCCTTCACGAAAGAAAAGACAAGAAGTAGACTTAAACTGACCTGGTCGTGGTTGGCAAAGTTGGCCCAGGGAACAACGTGAATGAACAAGTTGGAGTACCGCGAGTTGCGGGCAGCGACACCTTGCAGATAGGCGGACATGGAAGAGGTACCGTACAGAGGCTCACCCTGCTTGACCTTATCGACCATCTCGCGCATATCCATCTCGACTTCCCTGGAGTTCTCGGTGAAACCATAGAAACGGTCTGTATAGGTTGTGAGCAGCTATCCCAATCGAGGGAGCGGGCGGGGAACGGGAAACGGGGACGGGGAAAAGAAGCATACTGCAAGATCGCTGGTACAAGACGTGAAGACCACCGACTAAACCAATTGTAGTTGCGAGACGCATGATGGGGGAGAAACCGCCGCGGCCGATGCCTGTGGGACTGAGTTTCTCCATGGCCCAGAATGCAAGAGGGGAGGTAGCCGCCATTCCACCGGCCAAGGCGTAGTCGGAGTTCCGAGCGTATCCAAACACACGGCGCACGTGTCTAGTCAATGGGGTGTGAGTAATTTGATCCGCGCATGGGATTGGGAGGGAGAGGGGGGTTGGGTTCAATCATACGGGTCGGTGTCAATGACCTAGTGGGAGAACGTTAGCTGTTGACGAATTGGGTTGAAAGGGGAATGGCAGAATTGAACATACAGGATAGTCGGACGAGGCCACCTTAGGTGGCACAACGGCCACAGCCTTAGGATCAGAAGCCATCTTCAAGATTGCGCGGAGGTGGGATAGCGGGTTGGGGTGCAGAGTCGAGTTCGGAACATGGGAAGTTGAAATGTTAGGTAAGCAGCCAGACACCTGGACAGCTAACCACATCTGGACTAGCGTGGGCCATCGATTACCCGCGCTGTGATTGGCTGCTTGAGACGCGTGTAGATCGCGTTTCTGGTTGAACATTGGCAATTGGCGACATCAACCACTTTCAATTGCCTACAGAGAGTCCCAGTCCCAACACGAGACCGCCATGACTGCCTCTCCCGAACGAGCCGGTTCCCCCGCTGACCTGGACGATCTATTCAATTACGATGTCGGTCTGGAAGATATCTTCCAAGGAACCAACGATCCCAACGCCGACAATGGGAACTCCAACTCCAAACCACAAGGAGATCCGTCATCACTCGGATTAGGTCTAGACGAAGAAGTCAAAGTCACCAAAAAGCGCCAACCGATAGCCAAACTAGACGAGAACCGGTATGGAAAGCAAAATGCCCCAATTGCGCTCGTCGAACCAAACTAATCTCACCAGTCTACTTTCACAAGCCGGAATCCCAAAATTACGACAATCAGCCAAGAAAAAGCTCCGATTCAAAGGGAAAGGACATGAAGTAAGAACTACAAAGCCAACTCTGCTCAGGACCCCTCTGCCCCTTCCCTGATGAAGTAGAAGCAGAAGCAGAACCAAAACTAACACCAACCCAACCACCTATAGTTCTCCGACGCAGCCCGCCTCCTAAACTTCTACCAACTCTGGCTAGACGATTTATTCCCCCGCGCAAAGTTTGCCGACGGCCTAACAATGATCGAAAAACTGGGCCACACAAAACGCATCCAAACAATGAGACGAGAATGGATTGAAGAAGACAAACCAAAATTCGCCTCCGAGCGCCTAGAAGATAAAGAAAACGACACCCGCGACCTCGAACTTCCTACCAGACTTTCGTCTGATCAGAATCAGGGAATCTCACAGCCCCAGCCAAATACTTCCACAGAGGACGCAGATGCAGATGCGCTCTTTATCCCGGCGGAGGGGGGAGAGACAGGTCAACAATCGACTAGTCATCCCGAGCCTGACGACGATGATTTAGAAGATCTATTGCGGGAACAAGATGAAATGCCGGGGGTACAGGCTGCGCCTGTGAAGGATAAGGCGGACGACTTTGATGATGAATACGAAGTTATGAATGATTTGGGAATGTAACGGGAAGGAATATATTGATTAGTTACTTAATGATGCAGAATAAAGCGCTACTATTTACGGCTGGAAGAATGTTGATGCTGCTCTTTTTTCATGACCAACTGTTGCTTATACTAAGAACCATGATACATTGGACTTGAAGTAGCATCCAAACCGACCAATTGCTCGTATATCTTACTGTGAGCTAGCTGCTCTGCTACGTGATTGCTTGATCTATAATAAGTTGAACCCATGGGGGTTTCTGGAGTGAAAGAACAATAGCAGATCTTCATGATTATTATAATTGACATGCCTAGCTTGATTTGCAGGAGGGGAGCTAATATCACATTGTGCGCCGTGGATAGAAAAATATTGGAAACAGGAATCGGAACCAGAAGAAACATTTCATTCTCTTTCCGCACAAACCCCAGAGGTAAGGAGCCATGCGAAGGGAGCGGAGGGGACGATGAGGCAAGAAAACGCTGGATTTCCAGCTTTACTCGGTGGCAGGAGAGGTGAAGACGGAAAACTGGCCACCAGCACCGACCCAGTTGAGCTGCTTTCCACGAACAGCAGTGTTATCAATCACAGTAGCGACCTCAATATCATCCTGAGTACCTTGTCCAGTCTGGTAAGTAGCCGAGAAGCCCCAGGACCAAGCGCGTCCCTCAGCATCGACGACAAGGGAGTGATCCGAAGCGGCCGCAACGCCCTTGGCCTTGATGCCGGGCACTTGGGTTGGCTCAATCAAGATACGAGGACGACCACGCTCATCCTTGATAACAGCCTCGTCGGGTAGAGAGTCGACCTTCAGGCCGCTCTGGAAGCCGTCCAAACGTCCCCAGACCAAGCACTCGCCATCAGCGGTTCGACCCATAGAATGGTGAGAGCCACCGCAGAGCTGAACGAGGTTTCCCTTATTGGTAAGCGAGTCGACGATGGTAGGGTGTACGATTGCGGCTTCGTCGTCACCGGCGCCCTCTCGGATAGCTGTTGCGCCGAAGCTGTTCAGGCCCCATGAGTAGACGGTACCGGCAGCAGCGATGGCGAAAGAGTGATAGGAACCACAGCCGATCGACACGATCTTCTTGCGAATGCCGAATTCCCGTGGCTGCAGGCCGTGCAGCTTGTTGCGCTCCACAATTCTCCGGCCAAGTTGGTTCTGCTGACCGGATCCCCAGGAGAAAACCTTGCCCTTGTCATTCAGCGCGAGGACGTGGTTGGCGCCGCAGGCCAGATGGGTGATCTTCTTCAAGGAAGGAATGAGGATCGGGGTCATTTGCACACGATGCTGCTCGTCAAAGCCTAGAATACCGTCGTTGCTCTAGCAAAAAGAAAAAAAAAAAAAGTTAGCATTTCACTCATTCGCAGAGTCGACCATTTGCAAATAAAACACTGGATCTCTTACTCGGAAGGTTCCCCATCCATAAACCAACCCATCATTAGTCAGGGCAAAACTAGCGCTATCAGCAGCAGCAACCTGGACAAAGACCGTGTCCTTGGGGAAGTAAGATTCAGGGATAGCAGTGGGAGTCGCTTCTCGGGGATTCAAGCCACTATCTTCATCATCCGAGTCCGAGTCACTACCATCATCCATATCCTTGTAACCACCCTCCCAATCGGTACTTCTACCAAGAGCGCCCTGATCATTGACACCCCAAGTGTAGATCTGATTGTCGTGGGTCAGAGCCAGACAGTGCATACCACCAACAGCGATCTGAACGACGCCAACCTTGTCCGCAGCAAGAAGCTGATTCAGACGCGGCCGCTTGACATCAATCACATTCTTAGCCGTTCCCAAGCCCAGCTCTCCCGAGCTTCCCTCACCACAGACATAAACACTCAGACGTGTTGTGGGGGCTTCGTTGATAACAACCTTGGGTTTCGGCGCCTTCGGTGCCTTGGCCTCCTTAATAACGCGAGGCTTCTTAATTTCACGAGGCTTCTCTTCCACTTCATCGGCCTTGCGCTTTCGTGACGCGCCGCTGGTTGTGGTAGTGGTAGCGGTAGCAGTCTTTGATGTCTTACGCGACTTATCCGCAGTCTCCTTTTTCGCAGCCTTAGGAGCAGCCTTAGTTGCGGTCTCTGTGTCCATCTTCTTGGGACGTCCGCGACCGGGGGTCGCCTTGGTGGTAGATTTAGCTGTAGCTGTATCTTTTGAGGAAGCTTTGGGCGCAGCTTTGGAGGTCTTGGGCGCGGAAGTGGTCGCCTTCGTGGAGGTTTTGGGCGCAGCGGCCTTGGAAGAGGAAGTCTTCGTTGTCGCGGTAGACTTTTTTGGAGGCATTGTGGGCTATGGAATGCTGAAAGAACAAAGAAAGAGGAATGGGGGGTGGTTGGAATGGGTGGAACAAAGACGCGACAAAGCGGGAAGAAAAAAAAAGAGACGAGCGGGAGGGAAAATGTAAATAATGCGGCATTCCGCCCGTCCCTTACCTAAGTTTAGTTAGTATAGGTATAGGGTATAACTATAGTCATCTATAGTTTTATCTTATGCTTTTACTCTATTTAAATTATAATTGAATCTTTTTAAATCATTATCATCGTTAATTATGGGAATCATCTCTATTCTAGGTGGTGGAGTTGGGGAGTTCATTGCAATTGACCACCAGTACACCTCTACAGTAGTCCACAGTATACAATCAATCATGAATCTCCTCGATCCTCCTCCTGCCGAATCTTGCCGCACATAATGACATTCTGTCCTAGAGGAGTCCACTTCACCTCACGCGGATTCAAAGCAGCATTAGGATTGCCCTCCTGGTCCAGTTTAGAGTGTGGGCTGACACTGACTCCACCGCGACCCAGGTACGTGGGAGCCACAGTCACGATGATCGAGTCGATGAAATGGGCGTATTCCGGGTTAAGAAGTTCGCTGAGAACCGTGCCACCACCTTCAATCATGACACTCTTAATCCCTTCCGAAGCGAGTGCCCGAAGGACTCCTTCCCACTGCAATCGCCAGTGCTGATTATATTCCACAATGCGAAGGAAGTCACCGCCGTAGCCCTTGAGCATCATGAGAGTCTGCGGGTTGATTTGCGCCCCTGGTGATACCACCACCCACGGGGCTTTTCCTTTGCCCTCCACTGCCGTCCGTAGCATTCGACAGTCCGGGTGAACAGGCCACCGTCCCGTCGGATCGATGACTACCGGACGGGGCTGCCACATCCTTCCGAGACCGCCAAATCCGCCAGCCCCCTCAAGGCGACAATTGAGACCGGGGTTATCTGCAAGCACCGTACCCACTCCTATCAGGATAGCATCATGGCGAGAACGAAGGTAATGGGTCATCAGTTTTGCTTCGGGGCCCGAGAGCACGGTTTGCATGCCGGCCCGGAGGGAGATCTTCGAGTCCATCGATGAGGCGTAGGACAACGTGACGTGGGGGAACTCCCTCCGATCAGCATGAGTAGGCAGATACGGCTGTAAGAAATCCAAGTCGAACTGAGGGAAAGAAAGAATATCCGGAGGCAGAGTAGGCGCCGAGCTTGGCGGAACCGGCTGAGTCGAGCTAATCGTCCCAGTGGCACGATCCGCACTCTGAGACTTCACAATACCATGACCCTTTTGATATTCGTAGCCTTCATGCGGAATAAGCTTGACTTCCGGATTCTGAATGCGCCATTTCGCAGAGACATTGCGCACATCCGTCACAGTCAAAAACCGACCCCCCGCTTCCTGGAGCTTCTCCGGCTCCTCTTGGAACTTGGTATATATAGAAGAAGGAAGATATCCCTTAACAGACTCCTTCCGTGCAGACTCCATCAGTCCCGAGTTACGCTTCACCCGATCGATAAAGTCGAGGTCATGAGAATGAACACTGCTGCTCCCGGGCGTCCGGGCAATAGTCACAGTCGAATAAGCGCCCTCAAACCGCACAACCTTGATCTGGAAATTGCAAATGCCCCCCTCGCGTACACGTTTCTTCCGCGGCCGCTTTCCCTGCGGCAGAGGGCGAGTCTCCGATGTGCGATGCGTCGGCCGTCGTAACCGACACATATAATAGTCCGTTGTGCAGTGGCCCTCTTTACTAGCATTTGACCTTTGCTTCACCCATACATTGTCGATAAAGGGCCAGTAAGTTTCAAATTCTTCAAGACTGATCTCGATTGGATCACTGCACTCGAATAGCACCCGACGGATCCTCGAAAGATTCGGCGGGTTATTAAACAAGCCGGAATCTGAGTTCGACTGTTCTTTCAGTTGCGTAATTGCGCTGGCGCTAATTTCGCCATCTTCGATTCCATTATTTGGCGTAACTGTAGACTCGTTGCCTTCGGCTTGTCTAGCTTGTTTTTCCAGTGCGCCGGATAGATTCATTGGTGTGGCGGGATGCTCTGATTGAGGATCCTCGTCCATCATTTCGTGTGAAGCTGAGACTGAACCGGTCGGGGCTAGATGAGCCTGGAGCTCTTTTTCTTTTTCTTGTTGGTTTACCCCATCTCTGGTCTGTGCTGCGTCGTTCTCTTTCTCGTTCTCTGATGCTATTGACCATGGACTTGGATCTGGCGCGTGGTCGTGATCCATATTGTCCTAGACTCCTAGGAGTCCAGCAGCGCGCATGCAGAAATATCAGTGCATGTCCAGTTGATTAGTGATTAGGCTGATCCTCGAGATCGGAGTGGAATCTAACTCCATAGGGTAGACGGAAGCTTCGATGGAATGGAATGAGTTTATGTTACGGCGAGAACCCCCAGAGGCTTGGCGCGCGCAGTGGAGACAACCAAACACGCGCTTGGCCGAGGTGCATTGCATTTGATATTATCATTTTTATTTATAAGGGCCACTCTATTAAATTGAGTTTACTACATCAGAGCTGATTGAATACTTGTAATAAAGCTGATTTGTATTAAAAGAAATACAACCTCTACCATAAAAGAACCCTTCACTAAAACGTCTAGTACGCACCAATATCGGCACCAGCACGAGCCAAGGCTTCATAAACCTTGGGCGGCAACTTGTACTTGACCATTCCAGAGAAAACCATGAGATCCTTGGCCATACCCAACAATTGCTCTGCAAAACCCTGGTGCGTGGCTGTATCATACGGCCCAGAGGTCTGCTTATGGCGCTCATATCCAATACACGCGATACTCCACATGATAACGGGCCCGATGTTGCGGGAGATGATCTCCGGGAAGGACGAGAATGCTTGAGCAGCACTCCGGATGTGGGACATAGAGCCGTTAGCCCGCAGGGGGAGAACTCCAAGACGATCGATAGCCTAAGTAGTCTGATGTTAGTTCGGAACATCGGAGCAGTAATGTATCATGTAGCCGAGCGGGTTTTATTATACTTACGTCGAGAGCTTCCGGCCATCTGCCGGCTTCAACTTCAATCTTTGCCTCCATCATTCGAATCAAAAGACCACAGGCGTCGCGGTTGATTGGCTTAATGTTCTCGTAGTACATCGGCTGAGAATCATAGAGAGTAATCATGTTCTTGCCGAGAGCGACGGGGTCATCAACGGTGGTCAGGCTGAGACTGCTACCAGGCTCTTGTTGGCCCTGTTCAGCCCTTGGGCGAAGAGGCTGGAGCTTGGAAATTGCACCACCTAGTTCGACAGCAATCGCATCTGACAATGCCCGGTTAATGATGTCGATCACCCGGTCATAGTTCTCTGCCAGGTGATAGAGAAGAACAGAATCGGTCACCAATCCCTTGTCATCCGCCACCGCCGCAGCTTGGACGGTAATGTTCTTCAAAAAGTCTTGCTGGTTTGTGAGGTTGATCAGGGAAAGGCGCTGTTCGATCACGCCCTTAATTCTATATCCATCCGCACGGATGTCGCCGAGCAATTTAGCAAAGTCTCTAGTCTCGAGAATGAATTCGCGTAGTGCTTCATGGCACACTGATGACTGAGACTTGCCCAAAGCCCCGGGAAGGTCGGCGTTAAGACAGATCAATGTGAAGTAGTCAATCGCAGCCTCAACGTCTCCAGTGCGGAACTCTCTGGTGTACTGGGTGATGAGGTATCCGAAGTTTATTTGCGGGAACTGTTTCACAGTGAAGGAGACTGTACAAAAGAGACGATGGTTAGCAAGATATATAATAAAAAACTGAAGGGGTAGGGCGATGCTTACGGATTTCGTCACCAGACACGTAGAAGTCAGAGACGCGCAAAAGACCATAGTAGGCCAATGCGATGGCAAAATGAACAGCCGCAATGGAGTTATAAGTTCCCAGATATGCCACAGCCTGTTCGAACATACCACCCAAGATTTGGAGGAGGAAGAATGTTCCGTAGCCACCGGGTCCATCCTGGCCCTTAGTAAAGACCCTTTGACCAATCTCGGTGATATCAGTTTGGATATCCTCCAGACCAAAGATGTCACCCGCCGCCTCTTCAGCGCGGTCATCCTCTCGTGCGAGACTGAACTGCAGCCACATCCAATCCTCCACACTCTGATTGACACCGTCCAGACGGCGTCCTGTAAGATCACATCGTCCAATGATTTTGTAGCAAGCCATTCGGAAAGGGTCAACAGTGCCCTCGGGGGCATTTCGCAGGCGCTGTTGATACTCACCGTTGATCTTCTGTTGCAGATCTCGGGGGAGTCGTCGTTCCTTCGCCCAGGTAGCAATATAAGTCACAAACTTGTGATCCATCGACTTGAATCCCTGATCCCCTGTAGCATACCGGACTGCGTCTTCAATGTGACCGGATCGAAGAAGATAGAAGATGAGGATCCAGCAGTAGTCTGGTCCAATCATCTGCAACTCGGTCCCATCGGGTGCCAAGTCTTTCCTGGCTGCGCGTAGGCGGATATATGCACGGATCTTATTAATCACGCTAGGAATTCCGCCAACCTGCGCCTCGCGAGGGTTTTTAGCGATGTCAGTTTCCACTTGGTTGTAGAACATTTGCTCAAGGAAGGTTCTCGAGCCCTCAAGAATCCGTTGCTTGAGTTTGATTGATGCGCGGGACTTTGTTGATTCTTCCAGGTACGACTCGGCATAATGTCGCTCTTTCACAGCCCGAGGATCTTCTGCACCGGCAATGTTTGGTTTCTCACCAACAATGTTTATCAAAGCCTGATAAGCGTCGAAAATTTGGTGGGGGATATCACCGCCAGTTTGCAATTCTACCTCAGAGAACTGGTGAAGAATCGGATAGGATTGCTCTTGTAGTCGGACACTGTTCAAATGCTGGACCTTCTCGGCATAATTGCTCATCTTTTCACGAGAGAATCGCATGTTTGCAGAAGGCGGAGCAAGTCCCTCACTCCGCTCTGCGGGGTCCTCGAAAAGTTGGCGACTGGCCAGGCCTGCTCCAGGTGTTCCAATGACAGATCTATCAAGACCGGAACGCCCAAAGACACTCCTGCGAGATGCAGCAGGACCATTGGCGTTATTAATGCCCGCTTGCTTAGATTGTCTTCCGGATCGACCAAAGGCACCTTGCGTGGTGGATTTGAAGTGAGCCGCAGTGGCGCCATCCTTCTGAGCAAGTCCGAAGTGATCAAAGATTCTCCGGCGTTGCTCCTCCCAGTCCATGTCAACTTTGTCTTCCAGGAAGGAATCAAAGTCCCTTTGGGCACGGGAAAGACTCTCCGCGATCATGGCCTGACGGCCGCGTTGTTGGATGTTTCGTAGGAAGCGCTGATTGTCGGGGTCAAAACTGTCCACCTCTCTGTTGGCGGCAACGGATACTTGCGGGTCTAGAGATCGAAGGTCCCGCAAGGCGCGCCCAGGAGAGATCCCAGATGAGGCAAGTAGATAGTGACTGTTGGCAGAAAGAAGTTTTCAAAATTAGTCAATGATATTCGGACAGGATTTGATCAGGGTTTCAGCTTACGCCTTGCTGGTGGTTTGCTGGGTGTCCTTGTTTCCAGATGTACCCAACTCCCTTGCCTTCCTTCGAATATCGTCCAAGCCGAGTTGCAGACTGGGGATATCTTCAAAGTTGCCATTCTGGGCCGCGGTAGATAGCGGACGCTTCTTGCCACGTTCTAACAGACTGTTGAAGAAAGCAGGCTGAGTTGCCTGGGTGGAAGCGGCCCCTTGTGTTTGGGCAGTGTTGGTTGGTTGCTGAGTCTGTCCTAGTATAGAGGATTGCGCGGGTTGTTGTTGCTGAGTTTGGGGCTGGCCAAACAGCGAAGATGTTGGGGCAGCCTGCGTCGCGCCAGCTGAGGTAGTCGCCGTTCCAAATGCACTCGTGCCGGTGTTGGATCCGAATAGACTGGTTGATTGAGGGGTTGCAGTGCTCCCAAGACCACCTCCAAGACCACCTCCTCCGAAAAGAGAGCCCGTGTTAGTAGACCCCATGATGATTGACGCGCAATACACTGACGACAACAAATACAAAATTGCGAGAAACTCAGATTGTCGCGACAGTTGCGAGCTTTGCGGGAAGTAAAAGACGGAAAATTTGCGGGTCCAGCTGGGGACGGAAGGAGAAAGGATATCCAAGAGATTTCAATCAAGGAGAGGAAACAATCGATCGATATCCGGGTCCACTCGAAAGCTTGCCCTTATGCGAACAACCACGGATGAGGGGAGTTGGCAGTGGCCGTTGATGTTGAAGCTGGAGACCATAGTTTGCCCAAACAATTTATCCCGGAAAATCATATGTCCGAGCCAATACTCAGGCAACGGAACGCAACCTTCTCCGGCAGTCATGCAATATCCTTCTTTCCGTTGAATTGACTACTGCTCGAGAAAGGATACCTCTACCTCTTTAATATACCAATCTCGACACCCAAAATGCCTGCATTCCAGTCAAAAACCTTTCGCCGAGCAACGACGGCATCCTCGACTCTCGGAGAACGGCTCGGAGCCCTCTACCGAGCTCGCCTGTCTCGACACCCTTTTCTTCTTTTCGGACTTCCGTTCATGGCAGTCATTGTTGCTAGCTCATTTGCTTTGACTCCAGCCACCGCTCTCCGCTATGAAAGATATGACCGCAAAGTGCAACAATTGAGTCAAGACGAAGCGTTCGAACTAGGACTCAAGGGACCCGATGGGGAGGAAGGAATCAAGCGGAACCCCCGTCGCAGAGTGATCGGTGATGAGCGCGAGGAATACTACGTATGCAGCTTCTTTTCAGCCCCGAAACTAATTCTCAGGATTGGACGGGTTCTAACCTTGCTTTACAGAGGTTGATGGCGAAGGATCTGGATAATTGGGAACAAAAGCGAGTCGAGCGATTCGCAGGCGAACCGGATGGGAAGCTTTGAAAAGAATAGGTGTGTCCTGTTTACCGGATTCTGGTTCTCGCTTTCAGCAGCCTTGAGGGAAACTACGACGAGGACCTTATCATTGTGGAAAATACTGGCGCGCTGGCGCGATGGAACAAAGGAGAGAACGGCATAGTACATCGGTTTGGTCTACGGAAGCAAATGTGCACGGGCGACTACCTAAATCCTGCTGTGTGGAGGTCACCGCCATACCACCCCCTGGCATAGATGCACCGTGTTCACCAAGCAGCAAGCAGCGTGATCGTGACATCCACTCAACCCGCTGGCTAAGGCTAACCGGATATGCTCCTCGGTATTCCAATGATTTCGTTTCTGGTGAATATCATGTCATCTTGACGTGCAATAATGGAGCATTGGGGCATCGGAGTGGAGTATATTTTGACTAGGGCCCATCGGTTTCCAAAACTAGTGTAGAGTCGACTGTGTACACACAGTATGGTTGCTTCTGCTGGCAGTCTTCGATGATGGCTCTGAATTCTTTCGTGGGACAGTTGGCTTTATTTTGTTTAGTGTAAATAGTTTATGACTTGTACCATAGCAGCCTGGATAGATCCAGACCACCATCTCGCCGGGTGGCGATATTTCGCTCACAAGTGTGGGGCATGTATACTATGATAATGTACAGCTTCGAATCATTCCCCCGCCTCTCTCACCAGGAATGTCATGATCTCGCCCATAACTGTTCTGCAGTGACGCCTCTCTCGTATTTAGCTGAGGTCAACGGGTTCTCGCCAGGGCTGATCTGCTGTAAGTACTATGTATGCTGCATGTATGCTGGCAGCCGAGAACCCGTGATCCCCACAATAACGTCATACCTTTTTTTTTCTGGAATCTCCCCCAAGCCCCCTCCAGAGCAAGCCACACCCTTAATAATCATCCAGACCGAGTCATTCTCAATATCTCTACCCCCTGCTCTTCCCCCTCTTCCTCCATTGGTTCCATTGGTTGATCCTACCTCTGGTCCTGCTGGCTGTTGGCTGGACCCTTCTCGCCCTCTCTCTGCTACATCATCTCTTGCCTTACGTCAGTCTGCTGGATGTGATCGGTGACAACGTCTATCTTTCCTCTCATCCCAGCACCACTCCAACCTTCTCCAGTTGATATTACAATCGCTCTCTCATCTCATTCCCATGGTGTCATAACTGGTTGTGTGAATAATCGGATACACCTTTCTCATCCTGAAGCGGCAGGAGTAATACCAGTGACCATGACAGGTCCTGGGCATTCACCCTCCTCCCCGTGGGCGCAGGGCCCCCAGGGGTATTCCCCTCAGGCCGCATCAGCCTTTCATCCCATGCTTTCGCCAGGTCACTCTGGCTTTCCGGCGACAGCTTCGTTGACGGAACGTCCCAGTCCCAATTATTTCGGCCTCGCGATTGAGAACTCCAGCAACCCACCAACCTCGAACCCTGGTCTCCACGTACAAAAAAACTGGGCTCCATTACCATGCTCGCAGGGATCACTCCCAAGCCCCAAGCTGCATCTTTATTCCCAGGAATCCGTCTCGGGGGGATTGGTGAACCTGTTGAGATCAGAGTCTGATATCGATAAGGGACGTCGTCAGTCTGTCCTCCAAAGGCGTCCGTCTAATGGAAATCCATCGTCGACGAGTACGAATTATGTCAAGCCATCCTTTCCGTATGCGAGTCGTGGTGAAGTAGGCACACGCATGCAAGGTAATAATACCACAGGGCATAGGCTGGCACCCGCTCAACGGTCAGGGTCTATTTCACAGAGTAAGCAGGCCTATTTCATGTATTTCCGTCCAAATGGCTCTTCAGCTGCTAATCCCATGATTTTAGATGCCACATCCTTCACACCATCTCGCTGGGTTTCAGCTGAACGCTGTGCCGAACTCATTCAAGCTGAACCGCAAAACGTTCTTTTGCTGGATGTTCGCGCATACACTCACTTTGCACAGGCCAATATTAAAGGGGCTTTGAATCTCTGCATTCCAACCACGCTTCTAAAGCGCCGTTCGTTTGACACGCAGAAACTTTCAGGCACATTCACCAACGACAGTGATAAACAGAATTTTGCTCGGTGGAAACTCTGCAGCAAGATTATTGTCTATGATTCTGCCACAACCGAGGCGAAGGACGCCGTCCCCCTGTTGAATGTGATTGGCAAATTCGAGGCAGAGGGGTGGCTAGGTGAGGGGTTGATTTTACATGAGGGTTTCAAAGGATTTTCAGGCCGGTATCCACACTTGATAAACCGGCCACAGATCCAGACATCGGGACCCTCTCCCAAGAAACGGCCTTCTATGAGTATAAATCTTGGATCTGTGGCGCCAGTTGTAGGTGGCTGTGCCCTTCCTGAGACATCTTCGGCAGCCAATCCATTCTTCGGAAACATTCGTCAGAACATGGATCTTATGGGGGGAGTCGGGCAGATGTCTTTGAAACTGCCAGAACAAATGTCTGAATCACAGCAACGAAGTCTTCCTGCTTGGCTCCGAAAAGCCTCCGATGTCAAGGACCAGGGTCGTATTGTCTCGGAGAGGTTCCTGGAATTGGAGAAAAAAGAACTCGAGCGCATGAAACAGGCACTCACTTATGACGGGCCCTCTGCTCCCACTGGTGGAGCGGCTAAGAAGTATCGTGTGGCGGGTATTGAGAAGGGGACGAAGAATCGGTACAACGACATCTATCCCTTTGAGCACTCTCGAGTCCATCTTGAGGGTATACCATTAGGTGACTGCGATTATGTCAATGCGAATCACATTCAAGCCGAGCTGAGCAACCGGCGTTATATAGCGACCCAGGCTCCGGTTCCGGACACATTTAACGTGAGTTCTTTCTTTTTAATTTTCCTTTTTTCCCACCATCCTCACTAACTTGATGAACAGGACTTCTGGCGTGTCGTTTGGGAGCAAGATATCAGGCTTCTCGTTTCCTTGACTGCGGAATTTGAACGAGGACAAGTCAAGAGCCACCCATATTGGCGGAGCGGAGATTATGGACCTTTCAAGGTGAAGGCATATTCCGAGAGATACGTTAACGTCGAGTCGACGGGACATCCAATCGACACCTCAATGAAGAACTCCAAGGCCTTGAACAAAGATGCTCGGAGCCCGGACGAGTCTAATGAAAACCCGGTCATTATCGTCCGCCACTTCAGTCTTCAACACTCCAACTTTCCATTCCAACCTCTGCGCGATATCACGCAGATCCAATATCCATACTGGCCAGACTTCGGAACCACGTCACAGCCAACCCACCTTCTCAACCTGATCGAGCAGTGTAACAAAGTGATCCGCTCTACCAGCGACCCTCAATTCGGGAGTCAAGACGCCGAACCGCGCGGCCAGCGACCGATCTTAGTACACTGCAGCGCAGGATGCGGACGCACAGGAACATTCTGTACAGTCGACAGCGTACTCGACATCCTCAAGCGACAACGAACACTCCAGCGCAGCTCTACTTCGAAAGATCAAGATCCAATGCACCTTCGCGACCAAGACCTGGATTTGATTTCGAAAACGGTAGAGGATTTCCGTACTCAGCGACCAAGCATGGTACAGAACCTGAGTCAGTTTGTACTTTGCTATGAAAGCGTGATTGAATGGCTTGTCTCGCAGAAGGACTAGCCCATGATGGTATGATGATGAGCGAATACCCTTTTTTTACTTGGTCTGGCATTTCCTTTTTTTTTTTCTTTTTTTGAAATTCTTGTACATTTTTTTTATTTTCGTCTTGCATTTCCGGGTGTTCGGTGGATGATGGTTGCATGAAAACAAAGAACCTCTTCTCTTCAGTTTAGCTCTTTAGCTATATACAAGCAAGTATCGGGAACACGACCACGACCACGACCACGAACACGAATGAATGAATGAATGATAGAACTATACAGACAATCTTCTTTGGTAGTGACTCGGGACACTGCCAGTATGTAGCCAGTAGATGTATATATTGGGTATTTTCCGCTACAGTATACCTCAGGCCAGCCTGAGGATATATACATACCCCCCAGCCAATTGAATCCAACACCGAACATTTAGGGATGAGAAAGAACAGAAAAATAATCAATAATTACCCACTAAAGCAAGCATAGACATGAATTTACAAAAAAGAAACTAAATTGCCCATGTTCAATACGAAGCAATGGTATATTGTTGTCCAACACTAAACGAGCCCCACCCGCGGCTGCCTTTAAGGCAACACACAGGCCGTGCCTGCCTCCGATTGTATAAACACTTCACTTCTTCACTCCCTCTTCTCTCCTCTCCCACTCCCACTTCACTTCTACACAACTTTTCTTTTCTCTTCACCATGCTACTCTCACTCCCAACAGAGCTAATTCAGCTCGTGCTTCGCACAGCCGACACGACAACTTACCTACAGCTCGCTTTCAGTTGTCGTACTCTATTGACATTGGCAACAAGCAGTCGTGAGCTCCTGATCCACCATCTCAACAACTTACCTGGATACATTAGCCCGAAAATGAGATTCTCTCCATCTCTGTCAAATAAATTGTTATTCCAATCGATTCTCGTGAGATCCAAAATGCAGCTGTATGGGGCAGAATTCAATACGGAACGCAAGCTGTTCGATTTCCAAGGGAAAGAATTCCAAGGGAAAGTGCTTGACACCCGCGCATCGTCGCTTAAAAGGGGACACGAACGCGGTATAGTTATTCTTGCCTTCAAGGACCATGAAACGGTCTACACAGGTGAGGCTGGAAATGGGACCCTGCGTCCCCGACGTCGACTGGAGTCTCCAGCGGCAGGCCTGGGAAGGACAGAGGTCTTGCTGACTGCCGAGGGGTTCCATGGAAATCACAACGAGGAACTCGGTGGTTACTATGTGCTGCACCGAGTCAAGCCATTCGTTGACCAGGATATCGACACCAATCACCCTTTCATTCAGCAGGCCATGCAGGCCAACCCCGACGGCGACGTTTTCCTGGCTTTCCACGCATACTGCCATGAAGATGGCGGTTACCTCTATAGCTTTCCCGACGAACAGGAATATGAGCCTCTCGCTCTTGCTCCTGCTACATTTGAACAAACCTATGGGACTACAGGCCATAGATTTGCAATTTCTTGGCAACATCGTCGGCGTCGCGATGACCATCATGTTATGCTCTACAACCTGAACCGGGGTGATCAATACATAGACGAGGACGAGGACGAGGATGAGGACGAAATAGATGAGGATTACATGGCCCGACTGACACGTTCGTCTGCACTTCCTCATCATGCAATTGATTCTGTTCGCTAATCTCATACTAGCCGGGTCATATTATCCTTACGTTCTCGACGAGACTAGCGGCGAGACAGACAATCAGGGGACCAGCCAGGAAACACAAGAGATGAGAAGACCGACAACCAAGCTGGAGTTCAATGATGGAGGAGGCCAATTGCTTCACTCCCACCGGGGAAATACTCTCTATGATTCATTTCAAAAGCTTCACACGATACCTTCAACAGGGAAGGCCTCTGGCCCATCACCCAAATTCAGTAAAAATGCCTGTCTGGTGAGATATTCTAACTCACTATCGCTCCAGTTCTCGGTGGGGATTCCATTCTTCAGTACCCACCAATATGGCAGCCAACTCCCGGACGGCCGATGTCACTGGCAGTATCTTGCTGTCGGTCTTGCCACTCACCGAGTGGAGCACTGGACTGTTGCATGCTTGTTAAAATCAGAAGCCAAATCTGGGAGATGTGATCATGCGGAAAATCTCGACCGAGGACGGCGTTTTGATCAGTGGGAGATCATGGCACGACTTGATGGATATCGCGAGTCGAATACTTCCCACGGATCTCTGATCACTGCTTCTCGTCTTGGAACTCGTATCGCCGCCGCCAGCTGGAAAACCATTACGATTTGGGCCCTGGAGCCAGCTGTAGTGATCGAGGGTAACGATGATGGGTTCTACCCTGAATCATGGAACTCACCAGAAGGGTTCACGGAGTTACCACCAATCGTGATTGAGTTGAACGCAGTCTGTTCACAGCTCGAGTTCACGGAGCGTGAAAATGAGTTGGTTGCCATCACGGATCGAGGACTGATGATTTTGAACCTCAAGCCGGAAGGCAGAGGAGTAGAAGTTATCGAGAAAGTTGACTCATGGGACCGCAGGGATGAATACCCATAAGCACGTTGCTGTCGCCGGGGGTTATTCCTGACAGATGGATTCACGTGTCTTCCCTAAGTTATCTTGCTTGCATATTTCTAGCCCGATCTACCCACGGAGTTCAAAGCATGGTGTTTGAGTGATACCAAAGTCATGGCGTTATTCGAAAAATCTTAGCCAATATCATAGCCTTTATTTTCTGTCAAATTAAAGTGTTTATCAAGATCCTCACCCGGAGAATGCTGAGGATGCAGGGACACCAGTATACCAGTACACCAGTAGTACAATTCTAATCCAATACCATGGAGTAAGAGCAAAGCATTAATTATTCAGGGCATAACTTGAATAAAAGTTGAATTGACATAAAATTACACTCTTTTCTCTTTTCACTGCCCTTCACCACCACCGCCGCCCAAACTCAAGAAAGCCACAATCAAAAGCACCCACCAATACCTAACAGAATTAGTCAATCCCAAACAAACAGCCACAGGACAGCGGGACCAAAACAAACCTTTGCAAAAAGCTCTTCTCCTCAACCACCTCCGCATCACCCCCATCAGGTCCCACAACAACAGGCCGATTCAAACTAGGCTGCGGACCAGATTGACTCACAACCAGCTCAGCGTGCGCCTCCTCCTTACTCTCCTTGCCATCACCCTGGGGCTTCTCAGTCGACAGCGAAACATGGTACAACTCCGCCGCGGGACCAAGGTGCAGACGGAAGGTGGGCTTGTTCAGGGCGGATAGCGAGACTAGACTCCCGACCCATTGTTTTGAGGGGGTATAGAAGCCGAGGCGGACGAGGGCATCGCTGTCGGGATTGGAAGCGGCGGGTTTGGGGGCGTTGTAGGTTGTTACGGTTGATTCGAGGGTTGATGGGTCGTAGGCGACGCGGGCGAGGAGGGTGGGTTGGGAGGTTGTTAAGGGCCAGTAGTGGATTTCGGAGGTTAGGCTTGCGGTTGCGCTTGTTATTAGGAGGGTTAAAGACACCAGGAGGGTGAGGAGGTGCATTGTGGCGGTGTTTGTGTTGGAGGAGGTGGTTATGGTGAAGGTGTAGTGAGGAAGTGAAGTTGGAGATGTTGCGGTCCGTGCTGTGGGGTCCACCGACGTGCTTTGATATTGGAGTGTATACACATGTATATGTATAGTATGTATAGTTATGTATAGTATACTGAAGTAGATGATTGATGAAAATAGGAGTAAGTATAGGTACTTACATATAAGTACTGGTACAATTCATTTCAATCAAAACTGGGGTAATCCTGTTTAACCCTGTCAATTCTGTTCTCCACACTGTCATCCCAGCTCTTTTTGCCTCTCGCCTCTTCCTCTCCCTCTTCCTCCTCTCCTCCTCCACCACCACCAATTCTATACTATCCAATTGACAGCAACAATCCATTTATATCATTGAATGAGTGACACGCCTACATTCTGGTGAAAACCATCAATATATCCCACACGGAAAGTGGTAGACAGTGCTATCACAAACACTCTACCCCACCATCCCCAGACATCACGGATCCTCAGCTGGACCAAATGGACCATTTTATCGGAATTGACGTGGGAACAGGCAGTGCGCGCGCCTGCATCATCGACAGCAACGGCGACATCGTCGGTTTAGCCTCGGAGAATATCGGCCTCTGGAAACCAGAACATGGATTCTACGTATCACCTCCCTCTCCCCCACTACAATGGCTGGAAAGAAGTTTGATGCTGCTCTGTATTCACAAAAGACCATTGCTTATCCGAAGAAGTATAATACATCGAATCTGAAGGAGCGTCAAAGCCGATCAAATTCGTATATATCTTCTTGGGTAGCTAACTGGTTTCCTACTGGGTTGCTTGCTCTATAACAATCTTTAAGAGGGTTTGGAGCGGCCTCAAACTTGTTACCAGGCACTGCATACAAACTTGGAATACCCACTAATACTCACCCAGGAACAATCCACCTCAGACATCTGGCGATGCATCTGCATCGCAGTGCAAAATGCCCTGAAAGAAAACAACGTCAACCCAGAGTCAGTCAAGGGCATCGGCTTCGACGCAACCTGCTCGCTAGCAGTCTTCAACCACGAGACCAACGAGCCCATCTCAGTAACAGGACCCAACTTCGACACAGACCAAAATGTCATCCTCTGGCTAGACCACCGCCCAGTCAAAGAAGCCGCAAAGATCAACGCAACTAACCACAACCTCCTCCGTTACGTCGGAGGCACCATGTCGGTCGAGATGGAAGTGCCAAAGGTCCTCTGGCTGAAGAACCACATGCCAGCCGAGCTCTTCTCCAAATGCAGTTTCTACGACCTAGCAGACGCCCTCACCCACCTCGCAACCGGCAACAACAAGCGCAGCTTCTGCAGCGTAGTCTGCAAACAAGGCTACGTGCCCGTCGGCGTAGACGGCAGCGTAAAAGGGTGGCAAGAAGACTTCCTCCACTCAATCGGACTGTCCGACCTAGTCGAAGATAACTTCAAACGCATGGGCGGTGTTAACGGAGTAGTAAGCCCCTCCATAATAACATAGGTCAAAAACCAGCTGACCCCATCAGAATGGCGACTACCTCAGCGCCGGCGAGCTGGCCGGCCACTTATCCCCCACCGCAGCCGAACAACTAGGTCTACCAGCCGGCATCGCGATTGGCAGCGGCGTAATCGACGCATACGCAGGCTGGATAGGAACAGTCGGAGCAAAAGTCGGACTAGGCGCAGAACAACTCAACAGCAAGGCCGCAGCAAACGATAAATCGCAAGCCTTCTCCCGTCTTGCCGCTGTAGCCGGCACCTCAACCTGCCACCTCGCCCTATCACAGCATCCCATCTTCGTGCCCGGCGTCTGGGGACCCTACCGCGACACGATCATCCCGAATTACTGGATGGCTGAAGGTGGACAATCCGCTACGGGCGAATTACTAAAGCACATGATAGAAACACACCCAGCCTACGAGGAAGCACTCAGTCTCGCAAACGAGGCAAACCAAAATATCTACACTTACCTAAACACCCACCTAACCACGCTAAAATCCAAATCCAACGCACCCAGCATCTCCTACCTAGCACGGCACTACTTCTTCTACGGCGATCTATGGGGTAACCGCTCCCCACTCGCCGACTCAACAATGAGCGGGAGCATAATCGGGTTTAGCAGCGACAAATACCTCACCTCACTGTGCATAACCTACTACGCCACGATGGAATTCATAGCGTTGCAAACGCGGCAAATCGTTGACACCATGAATACCTCCGGCCACGGCATCCACTCGATCTTCATGTCCGGCAGCCAGTGTCAGAATGAGATTCTGGTTGAGCTTATTGCGTCTGCGTGTGAGATGCCGGTTGTTATTCCGAAATATATCCATGCGGCTGTTTGTCATGGGGCAGCTATGTTGGGTGCGAAGGCTGCTGCTGATGATGGGGGGAGAGGGGTTGATTTGTGGGATGTTATGGATAGAATGAGTAAACCGGGGAGGAAGGTTATGCCGAGTGCTGATGAGGGGGTTAGGAAGTTGCTTAGGGGGAAGTATCAGGTGTTTTTGGATATGTGTTTTAGGCAGAGGGAGTATAGGAGGATTATGGATGATGCACTGCAGTAGGAGCTTAGGTAGACTGTGACGATGACTATCCTAGGGTCACGATATGACTGGCGAGGGGGGTGATGGGAAAAGGAAAAGTTTGTTTGTTACTGTCTTAGCAAGCTATGATTCAAAAGTGATTAGTGGAGCAGATGAATGGGACCTACCCTAGGGTAAACTTGAGCAGTTGAAGCAACTTCATTGAACTTTACATACTTCGCGAACGCTATGCATATGATACGGGTAACTGCACTATTACCCTCCAGTGCTCAAACAATCCACCAACTATGTACCAGCAAAAAGCAAATCAAAGCAACACAACACACACCCTTCAGCAAAGCAGAGCCTCGGCTGCAACTAATAAGCAACACCACCCTTCGACCTTCCCACCGTATAAAACCTCTGACTCTGGAACTGACTCTGGCCCAGCGCAAGCGTATCAAAACGATCCACGCCCATACTATCCAAATTACTATAACCGGACAAAAAGAAGCCGCTCACGACGACGAGGTAGGTGAGGACTAAGATGGACCCTTTGAAGTAGTTGCTTTTTCCTTCGCCGTAGACGTAGGAGAGGAGGAAGACGCAGAGGATTACGGTTATCATGTCCCATTGGGGGAAGATGAGGCTGGTCCAGCATTAGTGGGATGATGTAGGGTGTTGTGGAAGGGGGAAGAGAAGGGGGGACCTACTTAAATGAATGGCTTGCGATGTCAAGGGCTGGGTCGAGGGCATTTGTGTATAAAGCGCTGAAAAGAACGAGAGCAGGGACTTGTAACAAGCAGACCTGCAATGCGTATGCGGAACCGATTTCCATGGATAGGGCGATGTTTCCGTTCATCGCGAAGGAGATGGCGTTCTGGAGGGGTTGGGGTTAGTAACGACAGAGGGTATAGGAGAAGCAAGGAGACTCACCAAAAATTCAGTAGTATTCGGCACCAAAGCGAAAAGCGTAATGCCGAGGAACTTTTCGTCAATATCGACATTTTCCAGCACGACATCGACGGTGTTGACAAGGATCTCCGCAATGATGGCATACAGAACTGTAGCGCCGAGCAGGATGATGGAACTTTTAGCCTTGCTCCAGTTCGGCGCATCATGGCCACCCCCAGCATGGGCGGCGTGATCGGGAACAAGACCCGAAGCTTGAACATCGGCCTCGTCAAGGGCCTGGCCCTGGCCCTGGGCCTTCGCCTGGTCTGCCATTGCCCGGCCAGCGTGACGTCCGGCTGTTTGTTGGCCTGCTTTGCGATTGCGAGCGGCATCACGAGCAGCTACCGCCGCTGCGGTCGCTGCAACCTCAGTAACCTGACGCACGAGACGTTCGTTATCTTCGCCTGTAAGACCTCGTATAGCCTTGGGCACGGGACAGCCATCAGCACCGGCTGTTCGAGGGGGTACAAGATGGGGGGTGTTGGCGTTGGCTTTGGGGTCGGCGTTTGAGTCTGTTTGTTCCCAGTTACCCGAAGCATTGCCGTCGTCCAAACCGTAGTGTTTCAGCGATTGGCCGACGATGCGCTTGTATAATTGCGACTCCCGAATCGAATCCTTAGTACCAGTAGCCGCGCCCGAGGCCTCGGGGACACCGCCCGAGAAGAGCAGATGTCGTGGCTCATAGAAAGCTTCCGCAGTTTGAGATGTCTGTCCGGCTTGAGCGGCTTGGGCAGCTTGAGCAGCCTTCTTTTCCTCCATCTCGGTAGCCCAGATCAACGCAGCGTGGGTCCGGAGAGTGAACCACAGACCAATGATGTACGATAAAAAGAGAAGAACTGCGGCAAACCATGCATAAGGCTGGACCGCCTTTTCAAAGAACGAGTCCTGGACGGCGGCAGTTTGGGAGAAATAGCACTGGCGACAGTCTCGCTCTGCGGCTAGCGATCCAGCACATGCGTGACAGTTCAGTTCATGCTGCATACAGATTAGCTAGATATTCTTCAGCATGGAGCAAATAAGCGCTATACTTACACTGCCATAAACTTGGTAGAAAAGCGTGGGACCAAAGGCCGCAATGACCGCAAATAGGAGCATCGTCGAGGTCACTCCTGCGGATTTCACATTAAATCGTTGAGTTTTGCGCTTGATAGCGCCGAAGCACATGGAAAGACCCGGCAAAAATAGCACACCGGCAAATATACTTCCAATAATACTTCCCTCGACCAGCTGAGCTTTACCCTCGGTCAAAGCAACACAGTAGAGGTAAACCTCTACGACGGTCGAGAAGAATGCGTTGACAGCGGCACCCAGACCCATTGATGACTGAGCCGAGATCGAAGCCACAGCTTGGCCGATGAAATAGGCCAGTGGAATGACAGAGAAAAGAGCAAGAGTGAAAATCAAACCAGGATGCGTCAGCCAGGACTGCACGCCTAGGAATTGGCTTAGCACATAGTAGTCGGCAATCACAAAGACGACAACACCAAGCAAGTTGATGAAGAAAATGTTGGTTCCATCAATTGTATACTTCCAGTATCTCGTTCCGGCAGCTCGGTATGTGCAGAGCAGAATAGAAGGCGAAGAAGAACCCGAGCTGAGTCTAGCATATGATGTGTCGGAATGGAATGACAATGCAAGAGGGTGACGTCGCAAATGACTCGCAAGGATAGTCGTAACTCGGCCCATGGGAATCCAGAAGACAAGTAGCCAGCAAATGAGCGACACCATCAGCATGAGTGGTGCCAGAAGGAAATAAAAGAAGATGAAAAACACGACTCGACCGATAGTCCACTCCCCACGACCGAACAGGCGGCGCTTAGATTGAGGAAACTGGGACGAATCACAACGTTGCCCTCGCTGCGTTCGACCTAGAAGACTGTCTTGCTCGCCGGCCGAATCAACGCTATTTCGACGCCGGCCAACGAGAGACCGGTCCCGGTGAGGGCCAAAGAAGAGCCGACCATGTTCCAAATCGCCGTTTTGCCATTGCTCGTACTCGCTGATACTGCGTCCTTCGCCTTCGTCCTCCTCCGCATAATGTTCGTCAGTCTCAAGGAGAACAAAGGAACCGAATGGGTAGAGCAGGTATCGCGAGAGTCCCGAGAAGACTCTTCCATAGGCCACGGCGCTGGAGGAGTAAGCAAAGATGAAACAGGCGATTGCGCCCAGCAGGGCGACAAGCGCAAGCCACCAGCCGAAAAAGAGAGACCAAAGAATGTTGGTCAAGAACAGCATGGGGCTGACATGGCCCCCGGGAGATGAGTGGATATCACCCTCCGCCGTCTTCTCCACCGAACGACTCTTTTTGTACAGGGCTGGCTTCCATATCCTAATACCAAATGGGTGGGTTTCGTTGATAGCTTGCTGTCGATCCTTGAGCGTGAAGCTCTCGGCATCGCTCGCGTCGTCGTCTTCATCATCGTCGTCCTCATCATCACTATCATGCGATCCACCGCCACCGAGACTCTCAGCTTCATTCTCCCCGTCCGACTCTCGCAACGATGGGATTTCAATCGAGCCGTCCAAACCTGGACCTGACAATCCCGCATCATCGCCGACGGGATTCTCGGACTCCGCTCGCGTCAGTGGACTTGGTCGGGCACTCGGTCGTCTTCTCAGCGTGGAGCTCTGGGCCCGCATGGGACGAATCCTGGGAGAAGGTAGGGTGGAGGCGATATCCTGCTCGACCTCCTGGACATCGTCGTCTGTCGAGAACTCCTGGCCCTTGTGGGGAACTTGACGTTTGGACGACATGCGTCGAGTAACGGAGGGTTTTCTTGGCCTATCGGGGGTCGCAGAGGAAGAAGCAAACGGGCGACTCAACAAATCTTCCTGAGATTCGTCGTGGCGGGTTTCAGACGTTGATTCGATCGCATATGCATCCAGGGTCCCTGGTTATTTCCCGCATGTGTCAGCGATAACGGACGTTTATTTTTCTCGTGTTACACGACGACATTCAAACCCGCACCCCCCAAAAAAAGAAAAAAAAAAAAAGTAATCTTACCGTAGGTTCTTCGGGTCGACGCCACAGAAGACCTCACAGGAGGTACCGACGAGGCAGAAACATAGTCACTGGCGGGAGCGGGAGTGCCGGTTGGATGAGATGAGGTCTCGGGACTGTCGGTGTCTCTCTTGTCCGCCATTTGAAAGGGAGATCAGCAGAGGAACAGAAACAGAAAAAGCCCGAAATGATCGCGAAGATCAAGGTTGATAAACAAAAAGTTATGACAGCCCGATCACATTGCTGAGTGCACAGCTTTGACAAGAGTCTTGGAACTCCACTCGACTGGTCATCCGCCAAGGATATGCTGCAGGATGGAGGTTGCACACGTCCGCGTGGAGAGCTTTAGCAGATGACTGGAATGGACCCATGGATTGCTCTGAATGGTGGAGGCCTGGATGACTAAGGTGGGACAGGCAGCTCAGAGCTCAGGGTGTTTGCTGTTTGCTGCTTGGTGAGTTTACTTTGTTTGCAGTGTTTGCAGTTTGTGCTGTTGCAGCCTCACCTCTCAGGCCTACTCTCAGGCCCAGGTCATGTGTTCTCGCAGCTTCGAGCTGTTCTAGCTTAGGGTAGCCCATCCATCATCGTCATCGTCGCCATTCCCATCCTCCTTCGCGCCTTTCCATTTATACACACCCCGTCTCAGCATCAAGGGAGGACTTGGATACGCGTGCTATCTTTGGACCATCGCTTTTGAATCCCCTTGGTCATCCCTCCATTCGCCATGGCGTTGGACAACTACTATCGCAACAAGATCGAGGGCATGAAGCTCGAGATCATTCAAGGCCAGGCAGTTCTTCGAAGATTAGAAGCTCAACGCAATGACTATAACTCCCGGGTACGCCTGCTGAGGGAAGAGCTCGGCCTGCTCCAGCAACCCGGCTCGTACGTCGGCGAGGTGGTCAAGGTGATGAGCACCAAGAAGGTCCTGGTGAAGGTGCACCCAGAGGGAAAATACGGTATGCAATCAGCCTACATACACTCTTACATTCTATTTCTAGATTGTGTTCGCCCTGTTCTACGCCGATTCTAACGCGCTCTTTGTGGTACAGTGGTGGATATTGCCGACGGCGTGGATATTGCGAAGCTCACCGTGGGCAAGCGAGTCGCCCTCCTGTCCGATTCTTACAAACTGGAGAAGATGCTCCCATCCTCCGTCGACCCGCTCGTCTCGCTGATGATGGTGGAGAAGGTGCCAGACAGTACATATGACATGATTGGTGGTCTGGATCAACAGATCAAGGAAATCAAGGAGGTGATCGAACTCGGCCTGAAGCACCCGGAACTGTTCGAGTCTCTGGGTATTGCACAGCCCAAGGGTGTTCTACTGTACGGTCCCCCCGGTACCGGAAAGACGTTGCTGGCTCGAGCTGTGGCCCATCACACCGATTGTCGTTTCATTCGAGTGAGTGGTTCGGAGTTGGTGCAGAAATACATTGGTGAAGGTAGTCGCATGGTGCGAGAGTTGTTTGTCATGGCCCGTGAGCACGCCCCGAGTATCATCTTCATGGACGAGATCGACAGCATTGGTTCCAGTCGGATAGATTCCGCTGGTGGTGGAGATTCAGAGGTGCAACGGACGATGTTGGAGTTGCTGAACCAACTGGACGGTTTCGAGCCGACCAAGAACATCAAGATTATTATGGCCACCAACCGACTGGATATTCTGGACCCGGCGCTCCTGCGACCAGGACGTATTGACCGAAAGATCGAATTTCCCCCTCCTTCGTGAGTTCAGTCCTTAATTGCCTGGTGACAGGTCTGTACCTTCCAAATGCTAAGTGCTAATCTTTATCTCTGCAGGGTCGAGGCTCGTGCGGATATTCTACGGATCCACTCCCGATCGATGAATTTGACCCGTGGAATCAATCTGACCAAGATTGCGGAGAAGATGAACGGGTGTTCGGGAGCCGAGTTGAAGGGAGTCTGCACGGAAGCTGGTATGTACGCGCTGCGTGAGCGCCGAGTGCACGTTACACAGGAGGACTTTGACCTGGCGACGGCCAAGATTCTCAATAAGCATGATGACAAGGAGGTGGCCGTGTCGAAATTGTGGAAGTAGAGATCGCCATGTATCACTAGTGAATGGAGCAGTTAAGGCAGCACATTTCTACGGAGTATACAGTGTACGGGTATTCAGTATGGTGTACTTCAGTGGAGTTGATATAGTCATGCATATGCCATGGTAATGAGAATCAGCCGGATAAATAGCCTGAATAAATCGGTAGAATGTCCTCCGTGATAACCATAACTATTAATATTAGTGATAACTCCACAAATAAATAACTAAAGTTATGTATGTATGAGTGACCGCACTAAGTCTACCCCGGCTCTGCTCGTACCACCAGCAGCACTTCCCGGGGTGACCAACTCACCGAACACCAACCGCGGACTAGTGGCACGCCCCAACTCCTCAACTTCAACTCCGCGATAACCATTGCATACTCTCAGTACTTACAGTACAAACCAAACTGTACCGGCACTGCCCCTCTTTCGAATTGGGAACACAACACAGCAGGGATGCCCCCCTGATCAACTGCACCAACTGGATCAACATACCATAATCCCGCTTGGCAGATCTCCCCAGCGTCAGCTATTTGGCTTGGCAACATTGGCGAGCATTGCGATTAGCGGCTATTGAGATCGAGGACGGGCTGCCTTCAGCCTCGACAGGGAGTTCCGTGCTCCGTAGAGATCAGCGGGTTCTGATTTTTCCGTGATCGTCGGGTATAGAGCCAAGGGTACGGGCCAAGGCCCAAGGGTAACCTACTGTATTGGACCACGATAGCGTGCATCTCGCCACTTCGGCGCCAGAACAAAGTGGAGCATTCGACTCCGCGTGACCGGCGGATCAGTGGGGCTGTCAATTGTTGAGTGTCGACAGTGTGGTCCACTGTGTTGGATGTACTCCGTATGGACAGCATGATTGAGTGTGAAGTGTTGTGTACAACTCCAGTAGTCCCACTCGCATTCCCCCTTGCGGAGGTACCCTAGGTTATCACTAGTATATAACGAGGTATACTCCCAACGTGAAGATCGGAGTATTCTGTAGTTCATTACAGATTTTAGATCGACTGATTACTCCGTACTATCTGGTATAACTAGGGTAATCCACTCCATCCACAATCTATCGTCTCTTGCCCACATGCTATACTCCTGAGGTATACAGGTACATCACTCTCCTCAGTACTTTGTGCTATCCAGAAGTACCCCTACCACCACCACCACCACCACCACCCCCAGCCAGACCGACTCTTCTTACTCAATTCTTTCATCCAATCCTTTGCATCTTCTCTCCCCACCGGAGCTTTGATTGTTCCCCCCACATATTGTCCCATCCCTTTGATTGATTCCGTCCATCCTTTCCCAAAAAAAAAAAAAGAGAGGCCAAACCCCCCACCCCTTTCCATCTATAAAAGCCCCGGACTATGTCCGATCACCTTTGGGTTTCTTTGATCTCCGCCATTGATCCAGGCCCCGACGCCATGCCTGCTGTACTTCAATCTACGATTCACCTGCTCGAGTCTGAGCTCGTCAAGGCCCGTGCCGCTCTCGAAGAAATTCAACCCCATGCATCTCGCTTTCGTCTTGGTGACGAGGTCGCCGTGGGAGCTATGGAGGCCTATCGTCAGAATCTTATCGGCCGTGCCCCCGAATTCTTTTACGGCGCACAGCGTTTGACCCCGAAACAACTTGGCTTTGAGCCTATGGTGCGCGAGTTGGCTCCCTTGGAGATCATCCCAACACCGATTGCGCAGCCGAAGCCGGCGCCGCCACGACGAGCGCCACTCGAAGAGATGTTGACAAACAGCTTGATTCTCGATAATATGGCTCCCTATCTCTCTGTCCCATCGATGATGGCGCTGGCCTCATCATCACGTCTACTCCACAACATGATCACGCATACCCCATATCTCTTCCGACACCTAGATCTGACCCGCTGCAACGGCGCACAGCTTCAAGACGCCACACAACATGAAAATGATACTCTAACCGAAGATGAATTCTATTCAAGGCCGTTACGCCGCATCTTTAATAGTCTGGAGAGGAGATCTATACTACAAGACGTGCGCACACTCGTCCTAGACGGCCTCCCCGTACCAGCCGATCTAGTCGCGGAAATTCTATTGACAGATCGATTTAACGTCAACATCCTCTCGATCCGCGAATGCAAACATCTCAACGAACGCAAGCTGATGCAGGCCATTCAATATGCCGTTCGCCCCACACGCCCGGAGGGGACGCCTCGGGTCAAAGGGATCCATCATTTCTCGCCTATGCACGCGACGCCACGACCCGTTGTCCGGCGACGACGGTACAGGGACTGGTGGAGTGATCGAGTAGGAAACTCCCCGAGTCCTAGCGAGTCATCGTCGAACGCTTCGTCCGACAATGAAGACGAAGAACCCGCACGAGCTCCGAAGCCGCAGCAAAACGAATGGTACAGTCCCAGCGGCAAACTGTTCAAGCACAGCATAGAGGAGGGCTGGGCGCAGACGATCCAGAAATGCGATGGCATTATTGCCTTTGACGCGGTACTCTGTCGAGGGCCCCGGCACGATGTCAATGCATATAATGCCGAGGGGGACGAGGAAAGTCCATCCCCATCCCCGGAGGCCCCCATGCTCGGACCCGCAATGGCGACTGTCGCACTAGGCCCACGGGGTTGCGATGGATGTCATAGTTCACCCGAGGGCCCGGCTATCTGGGGCCAGAGTGCAGATGTTCAATTCCCGCTCCTGGGTCCTGTACCGACTCATCAGTCGAGTGTTGCTGCTGCCAAGCGACCTGAATTGATACCCGGGAAGCACCCGGTGTTGATTGCGCGCTGCACGGATTGTCTTACCGACCGATGGTGTCACCGGTGCAACAAATGGTTCTGCGAGAATTGTCTGCAGAATCCTCAGCACGTCAGGGCTAATTTGTCCCCGCATCAGACTGCGGTGAGACCACAGGGCTCGCACGTGGTAAGTATGGCAGCTCTGTGAGAGAGATGAACAGTGGCTGATGTTTGATTCTACAGAGATTGCAACGAGGTGTTAGTAAAGATTGCTGGGAATGCGGACCAACTGTGAGTCGAACCTTTCACCTGCCTACCAACTCTAAATTATTCCTCTGACGTGATTCTCAGTGTGCATCCTGCAAACGAGACTGCCAACACACCTGTCAAAGCTGTCGGGGTGACTATTGCATTGAGCATAACGAGGGCTGCTCAGCTACTATGGTAAGAATCCTCTGTACACCCTTATTAAGATGATTTCACTAATAAACAACAGTGTGACTGGTGTAACACCAGCTCTCGCCACCGTATGCGCAGCTTCCATTGATTTCTAAGCTCGGATTTCTCCCATTCTCAATTTATATGTACATATACATAATTTTAAACAAAACAGTAGACTCGCCTCTCACTCGTGGCATACATAGATACCAGTATACCCTAGGGTACTAGTATACTAGTAAATAATTGATAATCAGCGGAGGCGGAGTCGGAGCTTCTAGAATAACCTCGACTATCTAATCTCCACACCACTTTTTAAGTTGGGAACCTCCACCTCCACCATGCCACATTCTCCCTCTCCCCTCCCCAATCATGGCAGCCTCCGAGACCCTTAACTGGTCAACCCAGCTAGCAGTAACACAAGCACCAAGACTACCAGGCGACAAAATCAACCTCCCCCAATCCGCCCTCGAACAACTACTAGCCGCCGCCCCGCTCCAAGCGATCTCATCCACACGCGTGCAAAGCTCAACCTTCGACCCCTTCAACCCACACACATTCGCCGCGGAGTCTCGAGCCCGCCAGCAAATTGAAGAACGTCAACAACAGCTCCCGCACCCGCTCACCTTCCGCATCGTGAACCCACTGAATGGCCGCTTCGTCTATGCGGGGATCCGCGAGTTCTCCGCACCGGAGAACGAGGTCGCGCTCAGCAGTCTGCTGTGTGAATCTCTTGAGATTTCAAAGGATGATTTCGTCATAGCTCCGGAGAACGAGGACGAAAGGCCAGCTAGCGAGGTAGATGGAAGCTCAAGCTCAAGGGAAAGTCAACCGCCCACCACCGGGCCCAGAGTCACCGTCCACGCCAAACAGCTACCCAAAGGCACATACGTGCGTCTGCGTCCCCTCGAAGCAGGCTACGACCCAGAAGACTGGAAAGCATTGCTGGAACGGCATTTGCGGGATAACTTCACAACGCTGACAGTAGGCGAGCTCTTGACGGTCCCGAGCCCGAGCACACGCAGCGAATCCTTCCGCTTCCTACTCGACAAGGTTTACCCGGAAGGCGAGGGGATATGTGTCGTGGACACGGACCTCGAGGTAGATATTGTGGCGCTATCGGAAGAACAGGCGCGTGAGACGTTGCAGAAGAGACTGGAGCGAGCGGCAAGGGCACCTGGGACCACTGCTGGTAGCTCGGTTGGTGGGGTTTTGACTGTTGGAGAGGATGTGCAGGCGCAAGTCTTGCCTGGTGAATATGTGGATTATGAGTTGCGGGAGTGGAAGGCTGATGAGACGGTGAGGATTGAGCTTTCGGATGCGGATGATGCAGAGGCTAGTGTGGAGCTGTTTGTTAGTCCGCTCAGTGCGAGACAGAGAGGGAGACCTAGGAGGGATATGCATGTCTGGGGAGACTTTTCTGCGGATTCGTCTAAGAGTTTTACGATTCGGCCGAGCAATGTTGCGCTGGAAGGTGCGGAAGCTTTGTATATCTCTGCTTATACGGAGATTCAAGGCGAGAGCGAGTCTCAGGTTCCTAGGAGATATCACCTACGGATCTCAATCGATGATCCCAAAAGAGAAGGAAATCAAGACCCCGACGCAGACATCGACCTCCACGAGCCAGACGATGTACAGTGTCAAAACTGTCGACAATGGGTTCCACAACGAACACTAGTCCTCCACGAAAACTTCTGTCTACGCAACAACATCTTCTGCCCACAATGTCAAAACGTCTTCCAAAAGCGATCCCCAGAATGGCAAAACCACTGGCACTGTCCACACGACTCAGCCCACGGCACCAACGAAACCAGCAAAACAACCCACGACACCCTCTTCCACAGCACCCACGCCTGCCCCGACTGTCCCTCCACATTCGAAGGCCTACCCGCCCTAGCTTCGCACCGAACAAACGAGTGTCCAGGCAAACTAATCCTCTGTCAATTCTGCCACCTCCTCGTCCCACAAAAGGGCGACTCAGACCCAGACCTCCACGACCCCGAAGTCCTACTCTCCGGCCTAACGCCACACGAACTAGTCGATGGCGGCCGTACGACGGAGTGCCACCTCTGCGCGAAAATAATCCGACTAAGAGACATGAACACACACCTCCGACACCACGATCTAGAACGCGTCTCCAGACCTGCGCCTCGAATATGTCTGAACCAGAACTGCGGCCGCACCTTAACCCAATCCAGCACCGCCAGCAACGCCTCCTCCCTCGGTCTCTGCAGTATCTGCTTCGGACCGCTGTATGTAGACACGCATGATCCGGAGGGGAAGGCGCTGAAACGACGAATTGAACGGCGGTATCTCTCGCAATTGATGAGCGGGTGCGGCAAAGACTGGTGTCAGAATCTGTACTGTAAGAACGGGAAACAGCACTCAGGGTCAGACTCAGCTGCACCGGCAATGAGTGTTGCGGAAATCATGAAAGTCACCAAACCACTCGTCGAGGCACTTCAGCTTCAACCTAAACCAGACTCACCCAACACAGCCCCGTTCTACTTCTGCACCGACGAAACAGGCCAGCACCGGCGGAACCTGGCAGAGATGATTCATGCAGAGGGGAGGAGCGGCAGCGAGAAAGCGTATGATCTTGCGTGGTGCGTTGCTGGAGCTGAAGCTGCGGGGGGAGATATTGGGAAGATGCGGGAATGGTTGGATAAATGGGCGCCTGTGAAAGGCGAGACTGTGCGGTAGAATTGCAGCAGCATTGCGCATTGCAGCAAGATTTAGAATAGTTTTTGATTAGCATATACCCCGTGGATGGGGCGGATGGAGTATTATAGACGAGTTAATGCATAATGATATCAGGAGCCCGTGGAATCTCATCATTCATAAATTATAAATCAGGTTTAATCTAGAAAGTGTTTATCAAGCCTTTCTCCATGGTTCTGATTCATTCGTCCCCACAGGCAAGTATACCATAGGTACCCTAACCCTAGGATACCCATATTGTTATTCTTATTCTGATTCAAGTCCCGAACCAGTCCCACCGCATCTCAGCTCTGCAGCATCATCACGCAGCCCCGGTCTTAGCAGCCAAAGAGCCCGTCCCCCTACTCGAAAAAATCCCCATAATCCCAAAAACCACATAAAAAAGCGCAAGCGGATAAGCCACCAGCCCACGCATCCCACTCATCCGCGCAACAGCGCAAAACATCCCACTACTCGAATAAGTACACCACCCCACCGCAGCCGTAGTAAGCAAATACCCGAACAGCGTATCCATCGGAATAACAATCCCCATCAGCGCTGTCAGGACTAGTGGCAGGAAGCAGTAGCCCAGCACGCTGGCGGAGCGGGGGAATGTCAGTGTTGCGGAGAAGTGGCCTACCGCGCCTCCGGCGGAAATCGAGGGTTTGTGCTGGGGGCTGTAGTCGGCACCCGCAGAGGTGGAGGGGTCGACGAGTGCTGGTGACATTAGGCTGAGAATTAGGTGGAGGGCGACGGTGCCGAAGACGGCTACGCCGTAGATGTAGCCATAAAACACCTTGCCGGAGAGGAGGAGGAAGGTGCCGTAGAGGACTATGTAGAGGAGGGCGCCGTAGAGGTCGGAGTCGTCCATTAGGTGGTTGTCGATTGAGGCGAAGGGGTTCAGGACGGTTAGGGTCTGCCCAGCGGATTAGAGATTAGTATACCCCAGGAGATAGGTATTGAGATTGGGGGAGGGTTCAGGCCCACCTTCGTCCGAATATGCTCAAAATTAACCCCCAACTCCTCCAAAAGCGGCGGTTCACCATCATACCCCTCCGTCCCAAACGCAGCCAGCCATCCTGTCCTCAGACCGCCCTGCTCGCCCATGCGTCCGCTGACGCCTACGCCGGCGGGAGAGGCGAAGCCATACCCGCCGCCGGCTGGGTAGGAGGATGCGGGTGCGGGGTTGAAGTTGGCGCCGTAGGAGGCTTGGGAGGGGGTTGTGTGGCCTGAGACGGAGGTGTAATTTGAGGGGAAGAATTGAAGGTTTTGCGCGTTCTGGGGGTAGCCCTGTCCTTGGGGGTAGTATTGGGCCATTGCCGTGGTTGGCGGTGGCCGGGGACTTTCGTATTGTGGAGGGCGTTGGGGTTTGCGGGGTGAGGGTTTCGTGTTTGGGTGGCGTGGAGGAATTGGATTGTGGGGTTGTGGTGGTAGGTTTGTTTTTGTGGTGGGTTGGAGTAGAGCTGAAGCTGAAGCTTGGAGATGGACAGGTGGTTGATGGGTGTATGAGTCAGCGGGTCCACTATTGCGCAGTGGGAAGTATAGGAAGTATAGGATGTGAGTATAGTTATGAGTAAATAACTTAAATTGTTTCCTCGTTGGATTACTTTTTTCTTGACTGAGTAGCTGAGCCAGTCAATGGAGGAAAGAGGTATATTGATCTCGCTAGCTCTAATCAAAACATGTCTATAGGAAGTTGATGCCAATTCCCAACTGAAGCCCCTTGCGACCTTCCTCGCCCTTCCGCTGCACCAGAGGAAGAGAGAAGTTCAATTCAAAGCGGGCAACAGGATGGGCATACACAATACCAACACCAGCCGCGATACTAGGGAGGCCGCTTTGTAAATCAGTAACGGTCGAGATCACTGCATCTGACACCTCGCCGCTGGTGGTGGGAGTAGTCTTCTGCGAAGTTCGCAGGGGCAACAGCCGGCCGCCGTTCAGGAATAGTTGCATTCGGAGAGGCTTCTCTGCGCCGACGCGGGGGAGAGGGAACAACAGGTTCGCGCTACCGGCAGCGTAGGCATCACCGCCAAGCGCATCGGCTCCCTCGCGAGGACCCAGACCGCAGAGACGGAATCCACGGACGTCGGTAGGTCCGCCAAGGAGGAAACGGTCATTGATGCGGGAAAGCTGGGGGCGGGAGTTCGAGTCCAGTCCAAGCGGGCACAGGAGACCAGCGCGGAATCCAGTGGTGAGGCTCACACCGCTGTCACCCTTGACAAAGGGGATCGGGATCGGGATGGCGCCCTGAGTCTCGATCTCTGTCTTCCAGAAAGAGACATCGCCCTTCAATGGGCCCCAGCCAGCCACCTCGTTGAAGATCTTGGCATAGTATCCACGGGAGGGCAGCATAGCGTTGTCCCGCTGGTCATTGGTCCAGCTGTGGAAAATGCTGCTCTTCACGCTGTCACCGGCGTCAGCACGGACGGTGGCAGAGGCACTCTCGCCCAGACCGGTAATCTGTCTCCAGTAGCCGTTGTAGCCCAGTTCATGGCGGTGTCCAGATCGAGAAAGCCACCGGAGCTTGCTCCAACCTCCCTTGAGCACTTCCTCATGGCTAGCCCATGACTTCTGGGTAGCGCTAGCAATTCCACCGATCTCCAGACGGAAGTCGGGGTCACAGAAGAGTGGAGTCTCGAATGCGGCCTGGTAGGCGGATCGCGTACGGGTTCCCAAGGACGCGTTCAGGTTCAGAGTCTCAGCACCGCCGAACAGATTGCGCCAGAGAAGGTTTCCATAGGCCGAGCCCTCTGCATTTCCAAGATCGGTACCGGTCTTCAGGAGCACGCGAGATTTTTCCCGAACGGCGAGCAAGACGTCGAGGTTGCGCAAGTCACCATTCTGATTTGCCTCGTCCAGGTGGACGGAGATAGGCTGGTGGAAAAGCTCTGCATTGGATTGGGTTAGAAAAGTTGTAGCTGTAATTGTTGTGATTGTGAATTGTGACAGGACACCAACCAAATCGTCCAAGCTTGTCTGCAGTAGCCGATACTTCCCGCAGGGCCTCGGAAAGAGTGTAGGGTCGATTCTTGTTTTCGCTCAAGAGAGGGTTGACAACTTTCTCGAGAAAGCTTCGACGGGTGTTTGGGGCGCCGAAGACCTGGACGGAGGAGATGGTGCATGGCAGGGTCGAGTTTTGGTCAAGCTATGCTCGTAGTTTCAAGGTAAGCCGGGATTCGGGGAAAAGCTCCGCAAGCTCCAGACAGGCGGGTGGCTGTTTTCAATTGAAGACAAAGGAACAAAGAGTGGTGAAAGACTAATCGTACCAGTTCACCCAGACGGGCCTGGGCCTTTTGTAGAATTGCCTTAGTCCGCTCGTTCACGGCCTGTTGCTGCTCCTCGAGGACCTGCGGGTCTTTGCGCTGTTGCAAGCGCTCGAAGATCTGCCGATAATTAGTATCATGACCAGAGTTGAGCAGAGTAGCAATGCGATATGCATATGCCAAGAGAGGAGGAGGCATACGTCGTCATCTTCGGCCGACAAGGAGGACATGGTGACTGCAATGAAGTACCCAACACCTTAAGGTATGCCTCGAGGCAATCGGGAGATCTTTAGTCGGGGGAGCACGTGACCACCCGGGGCCGCAAGAGGGAACTCTTTGAGGCAGAACTTCAATCATTCAACACTGACATCTTCGTTGTTTCTTCTTTTCAATCTCTCATTTTGTCTGTTCAGTCCTGCTGTCTTTTAAAACGACTTCTTGCATTCGATTTCCCTCACTTCCTGCCACATCGCGATCCGAGAATATGGCGACGAAAGCGGCTTTTAAACGGGTGAGTGGCTAGACCCTGATCGAACTGGTGATAGTCAGTCTCGAGACTAACGGTGCTAACGGTTTCTTCCTATGATACAGCTCACTCGCGAGTACCAAAATATTCAAAAGAACCCACCTCCATTTATTGTGGCACATCCATCGGAAACCAACATTCTAGAGTATGTGGCTTTTTCTTGTCTTAGACAGTAACTATATCATGATAGATCATCATTTCTAACCTGACTTGCCAGATGGCACTATATCCTGACCGGACCTCCGGGCACTCCCTACGAGAATGGACAGTACTGGGGCACTTTGATGTTCCCTCCTGAATACCCTTTCGCTCCGCCTGCCATCCGCATGCACACCCCGAGTGGCCGATTCCAACCCTCCACGCGCCTTTGTCTCAGCATCTCCGACTTCCACCCCAAGTCCTTCAACCCCGCATGGGAAGTTTCCACTATCCTGATCGGTCTACTTTCATTTATGACCAGCGAAGAGATGACAACCGGGAGTGTCAGCGCATCAGAAAGCGAACGACGAGTCCTGGCCGCCCGATCGCGATGGTGGAATTCGACCGGCGGAGGTTCGCACACCAACGCCACTCCAGGCGTTGCGCGAACGACAAAGGGCATCAATAACGTCAAGGCAGGGGACGGAGGATTAAAGTTCCGCACGGAATGGCCCGAGTTGGATCAGGCCAACTGGACATGGATGAAAGAGCACCACATCGATACCGCCACCGGCCAGATCTTGCCCGACCCCAACGCACCCGTTAAGTGCTCTCCGGAGACCAGCGCTCTCCGTCGCCGACCCAATGGAAGTGCCCCGGGACTCGGAGCAGTCATGGAAGGCGGCCATGTGGCGCGGGAAGCCGGGCAGAGTTGGATGCGACGGAACCGTGTCTGGATCGGCCTTGCAATAATCTTTGGGTATGCGCTGCTCTCACGGCTGGTTAGTGACATGCAGGGATGATTTAGGGTTATTTGTCAACCCTTGTTTCTATCTTTCTTTCTACTTCTCTGTCTATCTCTCTTTTGTGTTTAGCGGGTTTGCGGCATCTCCGGGCGCATTAAGGAGGACATATTTTCTTCTTGTCTTATTTTCTTTCCTCTTTTCTTGTTAACTGTCACCTATATTTGCTAAATGCTAAACGATAAATACCAAATACCAAGATTACCTTCTTTATGTATAGAGCCGCGTGGTTACACCGATCATCACCGGATCAGCAAGACGTGCGCTCCCCGCATTGACAACATACTAGTAATCCCTCCTTTTCCACTTCTAAATCCTCCCCCTCCCCCTCCACGTCTTTAGTCTGTTCTTTTTTTTTTTTGCACTTGCTCTGGCCTTCGGGCCCACAATGGATCAGCTGCAGCCTTTCTCTGTCGCTCGAGCTTCCCCTTCAGGTTCGTGCTGCGTGGGTTGTTCTGGTTTATTCTCTGCCTCAATTTTGGTCTTTCCCTGTCCTCGTATACACGGATACATACACTATTAGTATACATTAGTTGCATACCCAGCTCCAGCTTCTCCCTTTGGCTATTCTTTTTTGGGTGTTTACCTCCTCTCGTTGATTCTTATTCGTCCTTTTCAATTCACTTCCCCCAGTCACCCCACCCCCACATCAGTTGTTGAGGCTGAATTATACTGAACCTCGTCAGATCACAACTCCCAGTCCAACACACAACCACCGGACCGGCCCTCTTTCACCTTCATCGATCATGACGATGACTTGACCTCTAAACGGATCAAAGATGCCAATGCTCGCAAGGCGATCCGGTCTCATGTCATGCGTGATGTCCGCCGACGGGAAAGACTCGCCGGGCTAAAACGGACTTCGCGGCGAGAAACCCGAGGCCAGCCAGTGAACGAGAAGACTCGGACGCGGACGCAGACGCAGTGTAATGTCATTGAACAGCCTAAAGCAGGCCAGCAGCTGGTTCTCCGGGGCTCGTCTGGATCCTCTCCATCATCCATCCTTGAGTCAAAGCTGCATGAGGAGTTCGGCAGGTATCGCCGTGGTCGTCCTACTAGGTGGAGTGCAGGGTATCCATTATCATCCCATTTGAATCCAAATCCTCGCTCTCTACCTACGTCGTGGTTCATCGACCCTTTCTGTACATTGCCGGGGACTAGTGAGTTACCAGCTATGGTTGCGCATCTACTGTACTACTGTAAGTAGCATTCTTGTTTTCTTTTGCCTATCCCATGGGATGCTTGTCCAGAACTAATACTAGTAAACAAAAATAGGGAAATCAGTCTTTGTCCCGGTGACTTTCCCAAACGAGCTCAAAGGCCAAGATACAAAAGAAGTCGAATTGATGGTCCGCTCTTCCTTTTCAGATCCGGGGAGTTTCTTCGGTCTCATGAGTATGTGTGCTGCGCATAGAGCGGCTTTGTCGGTTGATCATCTCGATTCTCTGCATGTTCGCCCTGGCGATAAACAAACCGGCAGTGATCCCGACTATTGTATGATGAAAGCAAAGTGCATTCGAGAAATGAATGCGAAGGTCCGCGATCCTAAACAAGCATTGAGTAACGAGGCATTTGATACGATTGTGAATCTGTTAACTGGCTCCGTAAGATATACCTGTCCTATCCCGCTACCATTTACATAATGATTCCTCTAATTTATGCCTGATACAGCTGATAGCCGGATTGTTCGACGAGGCTCGAATTCATTTAACTGGTCTGAGGCGTATGGTTGAGTTACGTGGCGGGATCACAGATGAAAGCATTCGTTCTGCTTCAATGCTAGCAGCCATCATCACGTAAGTATAAGCCATCCCCCGAAAGGGATACTTCACTTTTCTTCGTATGAATAGAATGGATAAAACCGCTAAACAATCTCCAGCGCCGATGTCAAAGCCGCCTCCGGTCTGCTAGTCAAACCTGTATTCCCACTAACTTGGGATGCACAGCCAATTCCCACAGACATCCAACAGCGAATCCGACCACCCCCATCTTCACCACTCCACCAACTAGGCTCAGGCTTCTTCGCCAACGACCTTCTCAGCGCCCCACTAATCCGAATCCTAAACGTGATCCGCGACGTAATCTTCTACGGTGTCGCAAACACCTTACCCTCAAAAATCGAACCATCCGACCACCACTTTTTCCGCGTCCTCAACTGCGAATCCGAGCACCAACTCCTCAGTTACATATACAAAGAGAGCACAAAAGACTCCAGCCCCGAAACCCCTTCCAAGCCTCTCCACCCCATCGAAGCAGTCACACGCGTGGCAGCCATCTGCTTCCTAAACAACTTCCTCATCGTCTCACCCGCTTCATCTGGCCTCGGCCGCGCACTCACAAAACACCTCATTAAAGCCGCCAGTAACTGCAAACTATCCACTCTCCTCCACCTACCAAAGGAGAATCTCGGCCTCTTCGCTTGGGCTTTGGTGGTTGGAGCGAGAGGTTCCACCGGCCAGGCCGAGCGGCCATGGTTCGTAGAGCGATTAGCCCGTGTCGCCATGATATGCGAATGGCAAAGCTGGGAGCAAGTGTCACGGATTCTGGCGGACTATTTCTTTGTACCAACTACTCAGGGCGAGGACTGGCAGTCTGTTTGGGCGGAGGCAATGTCTGGATATGTGGTGGACGAGTAAGGTATACCTTCATTATCATACATTAAAATAATCTTTCCACGCCAAACAGTCTCGTAACGAGAACCAGGCTGAATAAGTGAGTAAGTGAATCAAAAAGACCCGAGCTATATTAAACTCATCTAAAAAGGGTAATTTATGTATAAATTAGTAAATGTACAAAATCTCCACTGCCCGCATACATACCGGATGCCTACTAGTAATTGCATAGTTTGAGTAATTTCTCATGTTTGAACCGAGCTAACTACTAGTAGGTACTTTCTGAGAGTCTATTGTCCAACTACCGGGTTTATTCTCTTGGACTGTTTCTCGAACTCTATTTTGCATGACGCTACCGTAATAAACAATTACATGAAAATAGCTTCTATATCAAGCTCGTATGGTCCGTCCGCCCGCAAGGTGTTTATTGGTCAGAATCTTTTGACAAACAGTCCAAACATAATAAAGATGCAGCGAACGTCTCGCAAGATCTCCACCCCTCCTCATTTTCTGTAGTCTTCGTCTACATCTGTCCTTTAAAATAGCCGACGAGCTTTAAACTTGTAAAATAACGCAAGAGGTTATTTAGAGCTGGACACCGATCAGATATCGGCAATTTATGAGTTTGACGATCCGATAGCCGATAATTATCGTTAAAAAATTGACCTGCCGATACGACATCGGATCGCCAAAAACCGATCAGATATCGCCAAATTGCCGATATCGTGTCCAGCTCTAGGGTTATTCAGAGTAGTGCTCGAATCCAACATGCTCATCGGACAGGTGCGGCCAAGTCCACTACTCGACCTTCCTATCGAGATCCTTCTTATGATAGCAGACATTCTGGACACACAAGACGTCGGCTCATTTCTACGCACAGCGCGGAGATATGCTAGCATCCTCGACCCCTATCTTTATCAACGTGCGCGCAGCCATATCTGTGCCGACGAACACTCCGTCCTCGAATGGGCCGCGAAAAGGAATCAAGCACCTGTAATCCGCAAGCTCCTGAAGAAAACTAGGGGTACGCCAATTCCGCTTGAAGCGAAAAGCAAAGCGCTATGTCTCGCCGCAGAGGCCGGATTGCATTGCATTATCGAGCTTTTGGTGGACGCAGGGGCGGATCTATCGTCTGCGATAGATATGGGACGGAGTTCGACATGTAGCGCACTACAACTCGCTGCAGGGAATGGCCACGAAACAGCCGCCTATGTACTCCTGGAAATGGGGGCAGATATCGCTGCCACTAATTCAATCCAAGAGACCGCTCTACACTATGCGGCCCGTGGTGGTCAGGAAAGTGTTACGAGACTGCTTCTGGAGAGAGGAGCTGATGTGGCAGCATTAACGGCCAGGCGAGAAACAGCACTTCATTACGCAGTTTCGTCTAGAAATGAAGCGGTTGTGAAGCTACTCCTAGAGAAGGGAGTAGACCTAGAGGCAACTTCATCCACTGGGTATACAGCGCTATTATCAGTATTTGATGTCGAGGGTTCCGGCAGCGAGTCCATTCTTAACCTTCTTCTGGCGAAGGGAGCAAATGTGAGTGTATATGAACCTTTTAAACACATGACAGCACTACATTTTGCTGCAGAAGAAGGCAATAAAGCGGCTGTTAGGTCACTTTTGCAGAATGGGTCAAACGTGATGGAGAGTGATTATTTGGGATATACGGCATTGCATATGGCGGCCGAATGTGGGAATGAAGCAGTTGTAAGAATCCTTCTGGAAAACGGGGCGGAGGTTTCCGCTGTTGCGGCTGAAGATCCGGATGAGACGCCACGCAATTTGGCAGAATGCAATGGCCATGAAGCAATTGTAAGACTTCTAGAGGAGGCAGCCACATAGCGCCTGAAAAATTTAGAATGACTCTATATGGATGTGGTACAGAAGCGCTTGACATCAGCCCCATGCTGCTAGCATACAGCTACTCTTCAAACCGTAATCACGTAATTCATGTTTCCATATATGGTTACTCTCGTACTTTGGATCATGACCAGCTCACATGTAATACCCTCCTCGTTTTTCAATCTCGCACCTGTTTGCTTTGTTCTTTGAGGTGCTCTAATCAACAATATCCTACTGTATGTCTGGCCCTTGTTCTACCTATCTGTTACGTGGAGAATGTTCGCTGGCAAGAATGCTAGACAAATGGAGTTTTTGAAGAGCTCTGGCAACTTGTTTTGGCGGAGGCAATGTCTGGGTATGTGGTGGATAAATAAACTTGTATACCTTCATGATCATACAATAAAATAATCTTTCCATGCCAAACAGCCTCGTAACGAAAAACCGGCTTAAATTAAAAATTTAATAACTGCATAAGTAAATACCCCTATAATCCATCTGAGCTAAAGAGGATAATCTGTCAACCTGATATAGGGTAAATTACCACTATCTCAGTGTTAGTGTGTTTTCAGCCCCTGCCCACATTGCCATAGTATTTGTATGGTAAATCGGGCCATGTCGGAAAGAACTGTATCGTAACATGCAGTGTAGATTGATAGATCACATATTCAACAGGATCGTGGGATAGACACTCTTTTACAACAATCAATCAACCATTCGGACCCTTGATAGGCCATGACTAGTACGAGCCAATACGGATATCACCAGAGTTGACATAATCTACTATATCTTAGTTTACAAATCTCTATTACCAACCATACCAATCCATATAGTCAAACATTCCCCAACTCCCCCCTCCCATCCCTCTCCCGACAACTTGAAGGACAAACCCTCTCCGCCGCATAAGCTTTATACCTCTCCAAAAGATCCGTCTCATCAAGCCCCTCCGCACCCTGCCCGGGATCATAATGCACAACAACACCCTTCCCATCAATACTAACATCCGGACGAGATCCATCAGCCTTCACCCAAGCGGGTCCCCCAGCCTCAGCAGTAGCAGGGGTAAAACCAGGCCTAGAACCAAATCCGCCAAACACATCCCTAACAGCCCTCCAATCCCCTCCCCAGAAACATCCAAAACTAGCACTAATACGCTCCGTCGGCCGCGTCCACAGCGGAAACTTGTACCGTGCTAGTTCGTCTAGTTCCAGGTGGTGCAGGAATGAGTAGTGTTGCTGTGCGGCTACGGTCCAGTCGTGTAGCCGTGGTCCGGTTTCTGTGTAGACTGAGTTGGAGATGGGGTCTCGGTCTGCTGCAGAGGTGGAGGCAGAGCTAGAGCCAGATGTAGATGTAGATGGAGAAACACGCGGAAGCAACCACCGATGACCACTAAAGGGCGGCTGAAACCCCCTCTCCACGCGAAAATCATCTGGTCCCTCCCACGCCGGCAGAACCGAAGCGCGCCAGTCGTGTTCAAGCTGGGACTTTGATCGGGAGGGTTGGGGCGTGTGCTTTAATTCGGGGAGGTAGGGCAGCGCAACGCCGGGATGGGAGTGCAGTGAGGCGAGGGCGCCTTCATTAATGACGTTTGCGGAGACGAGGAGGGTTTCTGGGTGATCTAGTTTTGTTTTTATTATTGTTGGGATGGTGTGGTCTTCCATGTAAAGGATGTTGCCGTCGATGTGAATGTACATTGTGTCTGTGGAGCTGGTGTTGGTGTTGGCATTGGCGGAGACAGGCCAGGGCCAGGACCAGCCGGTGGAGGAGGAGTATTCTGTAGGGCCGAATTTATATTGGGGATTGTTTTGGGTAAGGGTGTGTAGCCAGAGGAGACTGTCTCGGTTTGTTGTTTGGGGGATGAAGATTACTTCGTCTAGGAAGCCGTTGTTTTGGGCGAGGTTTTTCTGGTGGTTCGTGTTAGTTTGGTTGTTTTTTTGGGGCTGAGATATACCTTAATATGCCCTATTGTAGGGGAAAAAGGCTTACCTGTAGGTAACATTCTAGAATTGAAGTGTGGTTACGGTTACTGAACGGGACCAAAGCGACAATCTTGAAGCCGTGTGGTTTAGGGAAGTCGCCTGATCCGCGCGAGAAAGCGTAGAATGGGGAAATATTTTTGTTGAAGAGGAGTCCTGCCGGATTCACTGGTAAAAGTGAGGGATCGAAATATGCAATGACGGTCAGCATCAGAGCTATGTAGCCCACGATACTCCATGTGAGTACGATTGTCCACTCGCGCCAGGTAGATGGTCGACGTCGATCAGTCACAGCCACGATATCACGATTGGACTCGACATCGTGCATGTTTGAGGGTCGACCCATGGTGTGGGAGTCGGTCAAAGCTGGTCAGCTTCCAAGGTTTGAGGAGATTGAGGATGGAAGATTCCATCCTCGTGGAAGGGCCTTCCATTTATTGCGGAATATACTGAGTTGGTCTTGTTTGCGTTCGATGTTAGTTCTCTGTACCGAAAACGGGGCTCGGGGATATTGCGGGTGTGCCATTTGAAGATCAGCGTACGGATTTATTTCGACTTTGGTGTCTTTTTTACTTCGGATTGCTGATCTGGTTTGGTTTGTCCGGAATGGGAAAGGTGAGAGAAGGAAACGGATAAAAAGTGGCTGAGGAATGTGCATTGGAATGTGGAGATCTGCTGGATCTGGATAAGGTTGGTGAGATTATGTATAATCTGAAAGAAGTATAATTAAATATTTTTTATAATTTGTGAAATGGCCTGGTGCTGAATATAGTGATGTTGTTTATTGTTGGTAGACTGACGTTGGAAGTAAGTATAGCCCTAAGTTGGTTGGTTACCAAAGGTACCCAGTGTTATCCTAGACTGCACTCCGTTCAACATTGATTTCCTTGACCACATTACTCCATTGCTCGTACTACTCTTCCTCTATTTCTCTATATATATTTATATACTTATTAATTTATATACTCAATTTCCCACCTTTGCATCATATTACCATTACTCTTTTCCAAGTTTTCCAAGTATAGATCGGACCTCGGGTTCCAGTGTCCATGACGTCGTAACACGTGCCCGCTTATCGTTATCGAGTCACCCCGACTTGGCGTCAAAGCAACTCCCACTTCCATGCTTCTCCATGAAACAATCCGACGATGAGGACGGTCCTCCTCCGCCTTTGCCTCAAGCGTGGACTGCCACGGCTCCCGCGATACCCACGACACAATTTTACAACATGGCGACTTCCCATCCAACCTTCACGCGCCCCGAAACGCGGTCCCATCATCGGCGGAGTGTTGATGGCAACTCTCGCGCCCAGCGCATTCCTAAAGTTGGCGGAGGACTCGGATGACAAGGAAAGGACCGGGGAAATGCAGATGCTCGAGGCATCGCAGGACGAAATCCGCAAATGCGTCTCGGCTGATGCGCGGGGTCTCTCGAGGCTTTGCCAATCAGTTTGGATCTTTTGGTATCGCTATATCTATGATCCTCTTGCGACGGGATTTCGGTTTCTTCACCTGGCGGTTATCTTTGTACCAGTGGTGATCACTGTGCCGGTCATATGGCTGGGACGGAGGGTTGGGAGTGAGAACAATGCGCGGAGCGGAACCCTCTGGTGGTACCGTTTTCTAGTGAAGGCCATGGAGCGGGCTGGGCCGGCCTTTATTAAGGTAAATATCTCTTTTCTCATACATAGATTGTCAGAAGACTAATTGACATGCTCTGGCTAGCTGGGCCAATGGGCTGCATCACGAACTGATATCTTCCCGCCTGAGATGTGCGCCGTCATGTCTTCGCTCCACTCAAATGCGCCAGCTCATTCTCTGCATTCAACGAAGAAAACCATCCGAAAAGCCTTCAACGGCCTGCCATTCGAAGATATCTTCGAAGAATTTGAGGAAGAACCCCTGGGTGTTGGAGCTATAGCACAAGTATACAAAGCCAAGCTCAAGCCGAGCTTAGCTTACAGCACCCAGGAACTAGGACAGGGTCCCAGCACACTTGGAGAGAAGGTTCAAAAGAATATTAATGTGCTCGTCAAGAGCTCCCCGCAGCGTGTTCCATCGTCCTATGTGGCTATCAAGGTTCTGCACCCGCGAGTCGAACAGATGATCCATCGAGACTTAAAAATCATGGGATTCTTCGCATCTTTAATCAACATCATCCCCACAATGTCCTGGCTATCATTCCCGGACGAAGTCCAGCAGTTCGGCGAGATGATGAAACTCCAACTCGATCTCCGCATCGAGGCCTCAAATCTGGTCATGTTCCGCGAAAAGTTCAAGTCTCGCACAACAGCCTGGTTCCCATACCCATACATGGATTACACGACCCGTGAAGTCCTGGTAGAAGAATTCGCCCAAGGAATCCCCCTAGCAACCTTTCTCGAAACCGGGGGTGGCGTCTATCAACACGAGATCGCAAACGAAGGACTAGATGCCTTCCTGCACATGCTCTTAATCGATAACTTCATCCACGCGGACCTGCACCCTGGAAATATCATGGTCCGCTTCTACCAACCCAGCGAACTGGACTTGTCCCTCCGCAAACAATCTCGAGCAATGGACGCCCCCACAACTGCTGAAGTCGACGTGACAGAGGCTGTACTGGCTCGGTTACGTCCGCATGTCGGAAACAGCGAGACCTGGGAAGCTGCCCTCGCACAGCTAAACGATGAGGGCTACCGTCCACAACTCATCTTCATCGACACTGGACTGGTAACCCAGTTGAACGAAAAAAATCGACGCAATTTCCTAGATCTCTTCCGAGCAATCGCTGAATTCAATGGACTACGCGCCGGCGAGCTGATGGTTGAGCGATGCAGGACGCCAGAACAAGTAATCCAGCCCGAAGTATTCGCGCTGAAAATGCAAAATCTCGTGCTGAGCATCAAGTCCCGAACTTTCGCCCTGGGCAATGTCAAGATCGGCGACGTTCTGAGCGAGGTTTTGACCATGGTACGCGGCCATCATGTGCGGTTTGAAGGGGATTTCGTCAACGTTGTCATTTCTTGTCTCCTTCTCGAAGGCATTGGTCGAAGTCTCAATCCTGATTTAGACCTTTTCAAGAGGTTAGTATTACCTTTACCTTTACTTCCACCACGTGTCGATACGCGTGGTAAGCGCATGTCAAACGCTAACGCTAATCATCATATAGTGCCCTTCCCATCCTTCGACAGTTGGGTTCCGGCTCCACTTTCATACAGACCGTTCGCTCGGGCGATACCTCGATGCTTCGTGTTTGGGTTGGACTGGAGGCTCGCGGATTGCTGCAGGCCAGCATTGAGAGTGTGGAGCATTGTGTTAAATATGATCAACTGTCGCCGAATATCTAGACATAGAGCGTCTCTCCCCTTTATACACTAGCATTCCCTGTTACCTTACGATAATTCAAATGACATTTACGCTTGCAACAGCAGATTAGAATTGCTTCAGGGGTTCTTTCGGTCTAATGTATACGTTCGAGTAATAGCTAAAAGACTAGAAAATAAAGACTAGGGAAAACTTCACTACAATATAATGTGAGAAAACACTGATAACATTATCATCTGCAGCCCATAATTGGAAATGCGATACCAACACAAGTATCAAGAATTTAATAACACATAAGTAAAAGTAGAAGTACAAACCAAATCAAACCACGCAACGCCAGGGCCATGTCTATAAATGTACAGTTGTAGAGCGGGGACGGGGAAAGCCATCAAAACATCCAAATTACTTCCTTTACAGTCTTCACGGGTGACCATGGCCATGACCAGGATCTCTCACAGCACCACCACTAGCCCTCCACCAAACATCACCACCCCAGCGCATCAGCCGTTCAACAGCAGCAGTGGGGGAATCCAGGGCGGGACGGATATCGAGGTAGAAGACCGGTTCACCGGTAGGCTCAGGCGGACCGGAGTAGTAGTCAATAACGTAGCGAACTTCTTTCGGGCCGGTAGGAGTGCTCCGCTGGACGAACCAGTCATGACGATCGAAGGGGGGATTAGTCCTAGCAAAGCACCAGTATTAGCATCAAGAATCAAATCACGTCAGGATGGGTAACAGGAAAAGGGAAAACGCACTCAAACTTAGACGGATAAGCCCACCCCAATGCCTGAAAGATCTGAGCCTTAGGACTCAACTCCTTCGGCCGACCCTGGAACCGAATCAATCTCGGCTCAGCCGACTCATCAATCCTTCCCATAAGCTCATCTTTCATAAGCTCGAAGCCGAGATTCTCCTCGCCGCGCCGACACTTCTCCCATCCACCGGCGAGACCCTTCGCGAACGTCCGCTCCCAACCCACAATTTCATTCCACGCCCCCTCGTTCAAGAAATTGTGCACGGCTACCATCGACTCAACCGCGTCCTGCGGCGTATCGGTATGTCCCTTCCGCAGCATGGCGTTGTACATCTGCTGCGGAGAAGGATACTCCCAGTTCCCCTCTGAGTCGCCGCGCGGAATGGAGGATAGTTCGCGCTCGACGCCTAGGTCGACGGTCTGATTGGGTGCGCGTTCTTGAGAGATTGAGGCGAACATGTAGTTTAGCGGGTTGAGTTTGGATAGTGTAGATGATTTTTGCGGCGCGGGCGCGGCGGGTGCTTCGGCGGAGTTGGATTTGGGCGCCACGTAGAATGGGGAGTCGGTGGATTTCATGGGACAGGCACTTGGTGGCTCGGTCTTCGAGGGCCCTGGTGCTGGTGCTGGTGTCGATGATTGCGACTCGTGCATCGGGCATCCGGGCTGTTTTTTTTATGATAAGAGTTAGTCTAGCCAATTTTTTTTTGGGAGGTTTCTTGTTTCATTTCGATGGACGTACTGGGATAGCTGCACCGGGAGTAGTTGGGTGCGGTGCCACAGGCACCTTTGGCTGTGAATCTGCCCAGAACCAACCCATTTCGAAAGATGAAGTTGTAAAATTGTTGATGTTGTAAGAGTTGATTTGCCTGCGCGATAAAAGATCGGGGGCCCCGAGAAAATCGGGTCTCCGGGTGACATAATCAGGATTACATCAGCGGTGGCGGACCATTCACAGTTGAAGGATATCCAATTGGATATCGGATGGAGGAATAGATGTTGGATTGAATTCTCATTATATTCATATTTATATATTTGTGATTTATATGCTTATCATGAATTGTCTTGGGTGGTTGAATGGCGGGTAGCGTGGTTCTTCACTAGATCTTCCATGGTTTCCCGGTAACCGATGGGAAGCACATCAGACTATCAAGTAATTGCATTAGTATATACCCAGGGTATGCACAATAAAGCGGGTTTGGGAATATTACCTCATTCTTCAACAGTGCCTGCAGCAGAACCAGTGCATTATCATGGTCTTTCTGCACTTGAGTTTCGTTGATCTCTGTACCATCCTCTGAGCTGGAAGGTTTAGCAACCATAGTCGTCTTCAACATCTCCATCATATCCTCATTGCCAAGACAGTCAACTACTGCCGCGCAACCAGAAGTGGTAGTTGCCATGAGAGCCAACGCAAACCACCCCTCGCTTCGAACGACCGGCCATTGTGTTTGGGTAACCATAGCTCCCACCGGGGAAGCAACACCCTCGTGCAATTTGAAGAGTTTTTCAAGCAGCGAGGCTGCCTCTGCATCTCCATCCCGTGCTTTGGGACTTACAGTGCGGCAGATAGAAGCAACCGTACGTCCGATCTCCGTCTTGATCGGCGACGAGTCCGTCTTCTCGAAGAGTGACAGTAGCAAGGAGAGGTACGTCCGCTGATGAGCGGGAGAGTCAGGATCTTGAGAGAGCGGGGCCAATAGACGGGAAATATTCTCCACAGACGAAATAATGACTTGGCGGGCAATCGTAGCAGCGGAAAACTGAACCTGCGGAACCGAGTCATAAGCCCACAAACGTGATACTGCAGGGATAATCCCGGCTTCCGCAAGGCTGATACGGTTTTCACCCGCAATCGCGAGGTTTTTCAGAAACCCAAGAGCAGAATGAAGGACTGCGCCGCGGGCATCACTGTTTAGCACGGAGATCAACTCCTCGTGGATCTTGAGATCCTTTACCATGGTCTGGCAGACTTCGTCGGAACGGGCTAAATTACCCAGCATGACGCATGCGCAAATCTGGAGCTGATCCTCGCTGGCCACGACCCAGGATTTGAGGGTCTTTGACAACTCTGAGTCGAGTGGATAGTGCTCTGCGAACAACGGCGAGGCAGAAACTTCAGCTAGGGCCGTGTTGATCTTCAGACGCAGCTGGGCGAGACTCTGAACATCTTCTTTCGATGTCGTATCAATCTCAATAGAAAATGACCGTTGTAGAACAGTGAGAACCTTTTCCACCATGCTGTTTACAATGCAAGCATTTTGGAATCTCTCCTTGTCAAGATAGGCGGACAGAGAAGTGACCAGAGGAGAGTAGTATTCGAAGATAATGTCTTCGTTGAGAGCAAGCTCCAGGATAAGCAGAATAGTGCCATCGGGGGAGTTCTCAATCCCGGCAGCTGTTGCAAGGTTAGCTCGGAAAGTAGCAAGGCAACAATTCTCTATCACATACCTTGTTCCGAAGCGAGCTCGATCAAATCATATGCAAAGCCCAGAAGAGCTTCATTATCTGGGACAGTCCCATCTCTCAGCAGACTCAAAATGATGTAAGCCGCCCGGTTTCCGGCCATTTGAGAATGTGCCGGTTCTATACCGCATTAGCAATTACCCGCAGATAGATGAGAGACTGCATGCTCACCATAATCCATGCAAATATTGTAGATCACCGGAATAGCGACATGAATGATATCCGGGTTCAAGAAGTGCCGGATGATGGCGAGCGTATAATTATCCTTGACCACAATCTCTCTATTCTCATCTAGGCAAAAGGGTCAACAACTATCAAAGGCCCATAGGGATCCGAGATACCAGATGGAACATACCTGTATCAGCACAAGAATTACCGATAAGACGCAAAGAATGAAGCAGCAAGCTAGTCTCAACCTGTTCCTTCGAGGCAACGACGTCCAAAAAGAACTTCAGAATCCCAGACTGCCCAATCGGGATTCGCCATGACGCTACAAAATGTTAGAAAGGCGGAACTCTCTCCTAGGGCTCGACTCGACACTCACGATCACGACTGCCATTCGCCAGTGCCTCAGCTGCCTGGCTCAAAAGCCCCGAGTTAGCAGACCATAGCTTGCACAGGATGGCATGCACACTCTGCAATGGCCCAGCATCTCGCTGGCCACGGCGAGCATCCGCGTCCGCCTGTTCCAGGGATGAGTGAAGCTCTTTCAAATCAAAGCTTTCGGCCGTTTCATCTGAAGGGTCGAAATTCTCGACGACGTTCTTCAATGCGCGGAACATGTTCTCCTGTTCTTCTTGTGCGAGGGTCAAGTCTCGCTTCGCAAGAGAACTGGTGACCTCTGACAGGCCAGAAAGCACCTGCTCAATTGATGGTAGTTCAAGAGCTGCTGCTGCTGTGGCCGCATTTTTGCTGGCTGCCACAGAGGCAGTAGATATATCTATTGAAGCCATTGTGTTTTGGGGACTCGGAGCCAGGCTGCCGACGGTGTGCCTGGTAGTTGGCGGAGGCTCGGATCCCGAAGAGGATAGTTTGTGGAGGGGGAGATCGGCCAGGGTCCACTCGAATGGCTCTTGGGCCAGGTGCTTGACGAGGAAGCGAAGCCATAGATAAACCGGGCCTAGCGAGGCGGGGGGTTGCCTAAGGGGATTCAGGCATCAACTCAGTCAGCGCCCGCCCCACTATCACTGTATTAAGTAGGATAAATATGTGAAATACAATTATACAATATAATTACTGGTCAAAGAAGGAGCAAGAACAGGTGAAAATAGGATAATAACAATTACAGGAATTATAGCATGAAATCGTGGAATTGTCCGGTGAATGGGATACCTGAGTACTAGTAGGTGTGCTCTATAGTATATATCTGGGGATAGCTCAGTTTACGTCCCTGGGATATCAATACTACTGTATTGAGCTTGAACTTGAAGGATTCCCACCTTTCCCCGGGATAGGGGAAACCAAGATCTTAATTGCTTCCATATTTTCTGACTGGTGCTAATATGTCTCTTTTCATTCAACAATTATACTACTAATCAGCACTAATATTATTCCCAAAGGTTACCCTCACCCTATGTATAGTATAACTGAAGGCGGTGTGTATACTCCACGTTTGCCTGTCCCGGCCTTACCTGACACGCTCAACTTGGCCTCTCCGCAACACATCCACCCCCGTCTCTCCTTCAGTTCTCCGTGGTCAATTGATTCAGCCTCCGCTCTGACCAATCCCTTCTCTCCAACTCCTTTCCATTTATTCCAACCCACCTACTCCCACCCACCATGACACGCGCTCAGCAAACCATCTCCGTCCTCCTCCTCGTCTCCTCCGTACGTTAGCATCAAGCGCCAGACCTAGCAGAACAATTCTCACAATACCCCAGCTCTACCTCGTCCTCTACCTAGGCCTCGTCCCCCTGAACGAGACCGTCCAAACCGAAATCGTCCCCGTGGTATGTTTGCGACTCGACACGCGTTCCCCTTTACACAACCACAACCCACCACTAACGATGAAATTCCTCTTGCTCCAGCTCCCATTCTACGCGCTCATTGTTTTCGGATGCTACCTCCTCGGCCGTCTAGGTCTCGCAATCTTCACCTTCAACGACGTCCCTGAAGCTCACGCCGAGCTGCAGAAGGAGATCGAACAGGCTAAGGTTGAGCTGCGCCAGGGCAAGGTTGATGTTGACTAAATGCAATCCACGAGAAAACTTGGATCAAGGCTTGATATTCTTTGCTCGCAGAAGGCATCCGTGCGAAGGGTGTCCGTGTAGGAGTGGGACTGGGACTATAAACAGAGTCCTTAATACGATACTCTTTAATTGATATTTGCCATCAATATACAATCCATTTGATACCCATCGATTAAATCAGTTCAAGCAGAAAGGAAATAAAAGAAAGAAAGAAAGCAAAACAAGACACGACCTGGTAAAGGCGAGTTGATCATAAAGAGATTTGATCATAAAGAGATAACTTTTTCTCTAGTTCGTAAGGATATCGTAAATTTAAACACAAACCCCGGATCATCTATACCGGGGATAAAAAGCCCGCCCCCTTCCCTACCCCAGGGCAAACAAGGTATCACCCCAAGAAAGAAAGATGAATATCCACCAACAGGATTAAGCGCCGCGCAGAATGGAATGCTGTTCGACTATGCAAGCTGAGCCGTTTGCTGTTTGCTGTTCACCGTTTAGAAGATAGGGTTCTCCTTGGCGAGAGCATCGTGCTCCTCAATGTCCCTGTTGAGTGTCAGTTCCATAGTTCTAAAGCAATGCGCACCCCGCAAAAAGAATACTTACTTGGCTTCCCAAGGGTAGCAGATCCACACATCGTCAGTGGTGACAGAAGCGTGGTAGCGACCGCCCTCCATCATATCAGCGGGCAGAATACCCTTCTTAGGCTTATTCTTGTTCTAAACGTAAACCGCCGTCAGTAAAACAGTCAAAGTCAAAGTCTCTTGGGGAGGTTGTTAGGGAAACGCACGTGCAGAACAAAGACGAAGAAGTTAGTCTTCTCGCCCTCACGACCAAGCTGCTTCTGAGCCAGCTCGACATCCTTCTCTAGCTCGCGGACAGCGTATTCCAGGGTGGTGCGGGTATCATCGACCTCGTCGACAATCAGGATGTTCTTGCCAATCAGGTTGGCCATTTCGAGGGAGCTCAGGTCGAGCCATTGGGTACGGGTGACCTTGGTACCGGGGACCTCCTCGGCATCACCGCGGCCGAGATCTTCGTAGAGGGACAGACCGATGGCCTGGATGGGGATGTTGGGGTCGCCGGGGCGCTTGAGGAAGGAACTGGAGTAAAGTTAGACTAAATGACATGGCAGAGGCGCATGATGTGTTGCGAATAGAAGAAAAAAGGAAAGGAAGGAAGAGAGGAGGGAGAGGAGAGTCTCACCGGAGGATACGAGCAGGAACGTAACCACCACCGCCAATGGCGATCATCAGGTGAGGGTGGAAGTCCTTCAGGATGGCATCTGCGGACTGCTGGCACAGCTTGTGCACCTAAATTCGAGAGTGGTTAGTTTTGTCGTTTGCAGTTTGGTTTCCCCCATTTATTCCATCTGGACTTTCTCGTTCAAATCGTCATAGCAACCGAGGCTGGTCCGATTTGATATTCTTGAGATGCGTGCGCAGAGGGTAGCGGGGTGGGAGAAGAAATCGCGACAGTGCCATACCTGGTTATAGGTGACGTAGAACTTTTGCGGCATGTTGGCGAAGTTGAGAAATGGATTTAAGAAAAAAGATGCGAGATGCAAGTGAAATAGAGTAGGAAGAAGAAAAGTAGAGTCGGCCCACAGAAAGAAAAAAAATTCGGATCGGCGCGCTATCAGGCGGGGCTTATCAGACTCGGCATATGCTGGCCGAGGGTCTTCTTCCCCAGACTCCCCGCTGTTCAGTATTCAGTTGGTATTTATGTTTATATTTATGTTTAATTCATATTCATATTCATATCATCTTGGCTAGATCGTGATATCGCATCGTTCTATCCATCATTCCCCAGGGTACCCTGCTCTTAAACCGGGGTATCAAGTATACCACGTGGGCGCGGGGTACTCCTGATGAAGCACATACCGACCCAACTCTCGATTCTTATACGCCACCGGATCATGTAGCGTGTGCGTGCGAATATCTCTCCAGAACCGATCCAGTCCGACCTTCAACGACGTCGCTCGAGCCCCCGTCACCTCAAAGACACCGGATGTAACTCGGAGCCCGACGTCCGTAGTAACAACCTTGACACTGGCCACCCATTCGGCTACTTCACCACGCTCTTCGGCCGTCAGGGCAGTTCGGTTTCCCGAATACTTACTATACACTGCCGTGATCTGATCGGCGGCCCGATCTGCCAGGGCCTCCGTAGCCCGGAGATGTGCGAAGAAGTTGCCGTATCGCTCAAGGATATAGAACTCCTCCGTCGCGGACTCTTTGTTGTCTCCTCCAAAGGGCCAGGGACGCGTTGTCGCGGTGGTATACTTTGATGCGAACTCTAGGGATCCCAGTGCGATTCCTAGGTAGAAATTGCTGAATACCAATTGGATGCTAAGGTAAGACAGGTTAGTCCGACGCCAGAAGAGGCAACGGAAGGGGGAAGGCCATACGTTGGGAGGAGCAGAGTAGGAAATTGAGTCAACAGGACATCCTCGCGTGGTTTCTTTGATTCCTCGTCCCAGCCAAGGGCATCCTTCCACGGCACGCGAACATTGTCGATCTTTACGCCTCCCGACTCGGTCAAACGCAGACCAATATTGTGCCAGTTGTGCGCAAACTGGATACCAGCCTGTCTCGTTTCGACCAACGCAAAGATATGGCCATCAGTGCCTTCCAGAACGCCCTCCAGGACCGTCAGATCCGAAACCACGCCGCCAGTGTTGAAGAACTTGGATCCGTTGAAGACGATCTCGTCGCCGTCGGACGTGATTTTCAAATCACTATCACGGGGGTTCACGGCACCGCCGACAAAGTAGTTATTCGATATGATTCTTTCATGGGTGCGTTCGATCTGCTCTGCACTTCCGACGACGTTCGCCGTAGTGGACCACAGGAGATGATATCCCAGTAGCATTCCGATAGAACTATTTAAATACGCTGTTAGTTTTTTTTCCCCAAAGCACTGTGTATGTAGCATCCTATCCTTACCCGTCTGCTTTGGCAACCTCCCGGATCGCCTTATATCCAACGCTCCAAGGCTGCTCCCCACCACCATACTTCTTAGGGCCCAGAAGCTTCAGTAGACCCGAGTGCTTGAGGAGCGCAATCTCGGCGCGGGGTGATTTATTATCCTGGTCTCTTTGAGCTGCATCCTGAGCCAGTACCTCCGCAACCTCACGAGCTCGGCCCAGCCAGGCATCGGCCGTGTCTGGAAAAGCCGACCACTTGGCCTCGTACTGGGCATATACGGCGGGGTCTGTAGCAGGGACTTCTTGTGCCATCTTAAGATGTATTCAGTTTGATTCGAGCAATCAACTTAATATAGACTGGGGAAATAAAAGAAGAGAATAGCTTCAAGGTTAGATTGTCTTAGGAGAATGGCATGCTGAGAGTGTGCTTCTATATGTAGCCATCACGCTGGACGCATTTCGCAATGACATGCTGTTTCCTATAGATGATGCGATAATCTGAGGCGCTCGTTATTGCACACTCAAAATTGAGGGTCGTTCTATCAATGGTTCAGGTGGTTTTTCGTCAATGCAGCTGGGGATGTCGTTATCGCATGATCAGCCGGACCCACCATATGCCTTACACGCTTATATCTGCTTCTCGCACGAGAGAATCACTGGCATACTATACGTGAGTACAGAGTAGCTGGAATTGCATTCAAATTAAGCATATCACGCAACAAAACCCTAGTAATTTCCCCCGCTCCGCCCAAATCTATGGCCCCCTTATTCTGATCACATACAGCAGCCCTCACATCACTAAGCCCCTCCCAACTTGAAAGTACCTTACTGGCTCTTCTTCTTCCCAAAAAGCCGCGAAGTATCACCCAAAGGAAGATCCACCAGTGAATCCTGCAACAACAAATGAAAAACAATATACCATCCCACCAACCCAGCAAGGAAACAAAAAACACCACCAGACTTCTTCAGCGCAATAGACGAAGCGTGGTGCCCATCCGCCTCAGCAAAGTAACTCGCCGCAACAGTAAGAAATCCCAAATCAACGAGCAAAAAGACAAGGATGTACGCCACATTACTTGGCAGCGAAGCAATCAGGAACGTGAACACGAAGACTGTCCATAGTATCATAAAGAATCCCACCGCGTTATTATACTGCGTCGTGTCATCGCCATATGAGGCGAGGACTCCGAACGCTGGCGTCAGTAGGGCCCCGTAGCCTGCGTAAAATAGTCCTGTATACAAGTAAGCTACTGTAAGCATCTGCGCCAGCCCAAGCTCCTATGCTCTTTATTGGGAGGAGGGGGGCGGCATACCGAAGGCACTAAAGACGGTATAGGCAAATCCATTCCCGATAGAAAGTTCCCACTGCGCAGTGACGACCAGACCAAAGGCGGCAATGAAGAAGAAGTTGGCCACGAAGACATTGTCCGTTGTCACGCCTCGCCATTCCATCAGACTCAGCGAGAGGGTTGTCAAAGTTGTACCGAATGCACCCAGAGCGAGAGCAGACTGTGAAATTGAATCAGCGACCGCGTTTCCATCAGCAGTAACGAAGCTGATTATCTTGGACTTGACTTACCCCTGCGCCCAAAGACTTTGGCGCTTGATTGTGTGAGATCGTAGCACTCTGCCGCTCGATATCAATGACATTGGCGGGTTTCTCTGTGCTGGTTGAGGCATCGTGAGATATAGTCGAGGCCATGGTTAGGCAATCGCGAATAGATATTGAGTCTTGCGAATCGCGAAGTTATAAGCTTGCTCCGTTTGTATAGGGGAGGTGGTGGGCATTTTTAAAGAGCGCGATATCACACCATTATACGGGCTGATGGGCAAGAGACTGGATCTATTCGAATACCTCGATTGATCGACATGGAGTAGATACTGAACTATGCGGCAATATCGATCGTGATGATCTTATGCCTAATTTTGGGGATTCTGTTTAACCTTTGGCGCATGCTGGAGTGGGGAAGGCTGACTGTGGCATAATCGCAGTATGGGATGATGTGCTTGGTTTGATCCGAATATCCTACCGACGAAGCTGAGTGGAAAGGGACTTCAAGTGATCACTATACTCCAGAATTAGGATGCTAATGCAAGGGAAATAGAATTGGCCGATGAGTCTAATCCTCCTTTTGATCTCGATCGCGATGGCAATCCCGACTATGTCGAGTTCGTCTTTTCCGCCTTTTTCTCCTGTTCGCGATATTGATAAACGCCCGTTCACTTTTATCCCCTTGTATACCCAGAGAGCTGACCAATGACGACAACCTACACCATCGTCTCCTCCTCAGACCCCTCAGTATCCGGCTTGATACTCTGAATTTCGAATCCACCCTCATCTCGATCCTCACCTTTCTGCGGCCACAGAATCTGGTGCAAGACAATAGCCCGAATCATCATATAACAAACAAAGAAATACATAAGAAGCAACGGGAACACCGCCGCACATCCAATAATGTTAATCGCCTTACACGAGAATGCCTGCCCAATAGCAAAGGTCGCCGTGATCAGAGCCGTATTAGGGAACACAAATGAAAACCATGTCATCGAGAAGACCATCCTGCCATTTCCGATTGCAGACCAGTGAGCTGCACTGGCAATTATGAAGAAGAAGATCGCCAAACTAGAGCCAGTCAGCCAAAGGCATTTGCCAGAAAACAGCAGAGCTACTTACCCCCACAACCACAGGGCAGCGAAATCAACAACGACGCGTAAAACATCCGCAGCCAGAGGTCCATTCCCCATAAAATCCGGCGGAAACGAACGTTTCGCTTCAGCAGCCATATTCACGATGCCCGCGACGGTAAATCCACTCGGACCAACCGATACAAACATACCGGGTCGGATATTCTCTTTTGGAAGCTTCTGTGTCATTAATCGATAAATAAAGGCCGAATACACCATCATCGAGACCAGGAATCCGACTCCCTGGATCGTGGTGCCGCCAATAATCACACGCAGTGAGCGTGCGGGGTCTAACTTGGCGCTCAAGCAGCCGGCATGTGGCCCGATGATTAGCATGGGGTATGCGGGGAAGATCCAGATTGGTGTCATTTGGGCGATTGTGAAGGTTTGGGTTGACCATCTATAGCGGGATTAGCATGGGCATTATACATTAGAGGTATCCAGTAGGTAGAAAAAAAACGGGGAGGGGGGTTAATCTTACAGAAGGAGATATATGCCAGCGGACAATATCACAGCGAGAGCAGCATCGAGCCAAAATAAGATATCGACAGTTTCGAGTAACCAGGGCCCCGCATTTTCCGGGCCATATTGAGACACGTTGATCAATATTGTTCCGAATGATACAATGGAGGCGGGGATGAATAAGGACTCAGTGGGATGGAGAAAGGATGCTTTAAATGTATATGGGTAGTGGTAGAATCTTGCAATCAGCAAGCCCCAGATGAAGAGATATAGAGCGATATTAAACAGAAACACGACGATGCCTATCGTGTCGAGGCCCCGAAACCGGTAGGGAACTACAATCATCAGCATCAGCACTCTCATATTGTAGTAGAACAACCTTGAGCGGGACAGAGAGAGAGACATACCCTGATACAAAACATTAGCCAAGCCACCCGTGGCCATGGTACTAGTGAAATACGCCCAAGTAACATGGCGAATACGCCTTTTCCAACTCAGCGTGGTAGCAGAGGAATCCGTGACAGTGCGCTGGAGCTCATCATGATCCGCACAACGAGTATTCCCTTTTTCTTTCAAATTCTCATTACCGCCGAGTCGTCCCGTCGCCCGCGACGGGACCCTCTGTAGAGCTGTCTCCAAGGCGGAGGAGTGGACATTACGCAGATGGCTTGCTGAGCTGTCCACCACGCCGAAAATAGAGAGGGTGCGCTCTGCGTCCTCTATCGTCGGCGTTCGATAGCCGTCTTCACCGGGACTTCTCATATGCCTGGGCATGCAGGAGTTGGAACTTAAAGACATGGTAGGATTCTGTCTTCGTGTCGGAGGTCACCGTCGGACACTTTGAAATGCGCACACTGGGTTCGTGCTCGTGCCTCCTTTTCGTGTGAGATTGTGATGTTTGTGCTAGAAGATGCATGAGATGTTGCGATAACTAGCTTCTTCGCAAAACTAGCCCGATCATTGGAATTATGCGGGGAACTCCGAGGGGAAGGAAAGTGTTGTTATGTAGATTGATAGCGCCACCCGCCTTGAGTTTTAAGCATAGAGATGGGAAGATTCAGACATGAAAAGCAATTATATGCATAAACGCGCCTATCAACCTTGTTCTCACTCGCTAGAACGAATCAAGTGACTGCGAGCGATGGGCGTTGAATCTTCAATGCCTTTGGCGGGGTGGATGAGACGGAAAAGCCAAAGTATCTTCAAAGTTCAAAAAAGAAAAAAGGCCCCCAGAAGTGATGGAGAGAGACCCCACATCATCGTCATTCGAGCCTATTCCTAGGAATATACCTTGTCCAATATGCGGTGGACCAGAAGTGTCTGTTTCGCTGGTTTCTATTCGACCAAGTCACGTTGATCTCGGGTATCGGCACAGTAAGCGGGGGTATTGGTTCTTCCAGTACAAGCGGCAATTGTCTCCGGATATATACTAGTCTGCTTTCTCTAAGGCTGTTGTTTATGGGGGGCTGTACATATATAAGGTAGAAATGAGCCTGTATAAGTATACGGAAGAGTAAGGGTGTACCTTAGAGTCTAGAATACTCCAAAACGTGGGGTGTACTGTTCAATGGTTGGCCCTGAGACGCAAGGGCTGGACCCGCCCAGTACCTGGCCAATTCTCCATTATAGCCCGTTGTCGTCGAATTAAGCTTGTTCAGACCAGGACTCTAAGCTTATTGACCTTTTAAGTTCCCTGTGCCTCGATCTGGGCCTGGCCTGGCTATGCTCCATACACACCATGATGATCCCAAACAAGCAATAGGGCTTAGGGTTGCACGAGCTTAGCTGCGACGAGCCGAGGCATCTCGAGCTCCCAACTTCACCTGGGCCAATGCTAACACCCAACGCAGCCATTCCAACTGATCGGTTGTCTAGGTCGTCTACTTTTCCGGAATCTAGACTTCGTATAATCTAGGGAAATTCTGGATTAATCATGTCAGGAGTCACTGATACCCGCAAATCCGTGCTGATCACCGGGTGAGCCAGTTGCGATGCGTACCGATACCATCGAGATATCACATCACTAACGATGAATACGACCAGATGCTCCCCCGGAGGAATTGGAAACTCCCTCGCACGTGAATTCCATCGAAATGGATTGCGTGTATTGGCCACAGCCCGAGAGGCAACGACCATCTCCGATCTAGCTGAACTCGGCATCGAGACCTTGAGTCTGGTCGTCGATGATCCGGAAAGTGTCAAGGCTTGTTTTGCAGATGTCGAGACTAGACTGGGTGACAAGGGACTGGATTACCTGGTGAACAATGCGTACGTTTTTCTGGTCCTTTTGCAAGCTTGCATTTATTGCGTGAAGCTAATTAATTACCAGCGGTCGGAGTACGTTACAGCGTCGCAGCATGCTGCATAATAGCATCGCTCCTTTCTTACCGAACAGTCACTTACGATATTCATAGACTACACCGTTCCGGCTATGGAGGTGGAGATCCCTGAGGCTCGCAAGACGTTTGAAACCAATCTTTTCGCTGTCATCACCATGTGCCAGACCTTCCTACCTCTCCTAATCAAGGCCAAGGGCACTATTGTCCAGATTGGATCGGTAGCCGGGGTATGTCCCCATCATTGTACCCCATTATTGGCCAAGTTATTTATCCGATGACTGATGGCGAGTGTGATCTAGATCATCCCATACGTCTTTGGATCCGTCTATAACGCGTCCAAGGCAGCGCTGCACTCATTCAGTGATACACTCCGGGTCGAGCTGGCTCCATTCGGGTACGTGATTCTTCATGCTCTCTCTTCTCTCTTGAAATGACCCGCTAATACTGAACATAGTGTCAATGTTACTACAATCGTCACTGGCGGAGTACAATCGCGCATCGCCCGAACCCAGCGTACCCTAGTGCCAGGATCTCTGTATACCCCCATCGAAGATGAGTACAATCGACGTGTCACACATAGCCAGGACAATGCCATGTCAAACCAGGCCTACGCGCGCAGTGTGGTTGCCCAAGTCCTGTACGGGTCTGCGCCCTGGCGCTGGCTCTGGCCGTGGGCGCAGGGTCGCAAGACCTGGATCTGGGAGGGTCATCGGAGCTGGCTGATTTGGCTTTTGTCTGGTGGTTGGGCTTGGTCTGGTCTGTTTGGACGGATCATGACGAAGATGTTTAAGCTGTGGAAGATTAAAGCCGAGGCTCGACGGCAGTCAAATCATGAGGCCAGCGATAGACATGTATGAGCTGCGAGCATTGAGAAGAGGATATTGTGTGAATCTATAACCCTCTGCAGTCAAAGAATGCAATGCTATGTAGAATGCAGTGTATATGTTTCTGTTATAAATTCTACCGGGCTCAGTTCCGTGATTTTCGCGTCTGCCCGAGGCAGCTGACTAAGGCCAGGGCATGGCGGGCGCTGGTTGGCTGGACCACCCGGTTTTACCGCGACGCAATGTCATCCCGAGAAAAAGAAAGCTGTTCTCCCGATACCGACTCCCATCCTCCTCAAGGGCTGCTCCTGTATACACTTGCCCTCTTTTGATTCCCCCCAACCCTAACCCTCTCCCCTCTCCCCTCTCATCCTTCACAATGTTCAAGCTCGCCCGCGGTCGTCCTGTCGCTGCGGCTTTCAGAGCCGCGACTGTAAGTTTCCAACGTTATCCCCGTTGCCGTGCTATCGGCCCGTGTCCGTACACTTTGACTGACCCGGCTTCAATCGGATATAGGGGTCCTCCTCTCGTCTGGCTCAGCAGCAGCAGCGTAACCTGTCCATTCACGAGTACCTGTCCGCGCGACTCCTCAAGCAGGTATGTTGGGTATCGCGTTCAGATTCTGCCGTCGCGCATCCACGCAGAGCCTTTTTCTTTCTCTTCAGGTCAACATAGAACCGGTTCGCTGATAATCAATCTAGTATGGCATCGGTGTCCCCAAGGGCGAGGTTGCTCGCTCTCCTGAGGAGGCTGAGGCTGTCGCTCGTTCCATCGGTATATCCCACCTGCGCTACGCTACATTTCCCCCCTTCTTCGCGCTCGACACTAAACAACATCAGGTAACGACGACATGGTCATCAAGGCCCAGGTTCTCGCCGGTGGCCGTGGTAAGGGTACCTTCGATAACGGTCTGAAGGGTGGTGTCCGCGTCATCTACTCGTGAGTAGAATTCAATTCAAATCCGATGCGTGGAGGAGATCGGTCTAATTGATGGTTTTTTTAGTCCTACCGAGGCCAAGATGTTCGCCGGCCAGATGATCGGCCAGAAGCTCGTCACCAAGCAGACCGGTGCCGGCGGCCGCCCTTGTAACTCCGTCCTGATCTGCGAGCGCAAGTTCGCTCGCCGCGAATTCTACCTGGCCATCCTCATGGACCGTGCCACCCAGAGCCCCGTCGTCGTCGCCTCCTCGCAGGGTGGTATGGATATCGAGACCGTCGCCAAGGAGAACCCCGACGCCATCATCACCACCCCCATCAACATCCACAAGGGTGTCACCGACGAGATCGCCCGCAACATCGCCACCGAGCTCGGCTTCTCTGAGCAGTGCATCGAGGACGCCAAGACCACCATCCAGAACCTGTACAAGGTCTTCATGGAGCGTGATGCCACCCAGATCGAGATCAACCCTCTCTCCGAGACCTCCGACCACCAGGTCCTCGCCATGGACGCCAAGCTCGGCTTCGACGAGAACGCCGAGTTCCGCCAGAAGGAGGTCTTCTCCTGGCGCGATACCACCCAGGAGGATGCCGATGAGGTCAAGGCCGCCGAGCACGGCCTGAACTTCATCAAGCTGGACGGTGACATTGGCTGCCTGGTCAACGGTGCTGGTCTCGCCATGGCCACCATGGATATCATCAAGCTGAACGGCGGTAACCCCGCTAACTTCCTCGACGTCGGCGGTGGTGCCACCCCCGCTGCTATCAAGAGCGCTTTCGAGCTGATCACCTCCGACCCCAAGGTCTCTGCTGTGTTCGTTAACATCTTCGGTGGTATCGTTCGCTGCGACGCCATCGCCCAGGGTCTCATCAACGTTGTGCAGGAGATGGGTCTGCGCACTCCCATCATTGCCCGTCTCCAGGGTACCAACATGGAGCAGGCTCACAAGCTGGTTTGTCCCCCCTCCCTTCTTCCTCCCCCTGTTCTATATACTAATTAACAATCTTCCAGATCAACGAGTCCGGCCTGAAGATCTTCTCCATCGAGGACCTCCAGAGCGCCGCCGAGAAGTCGGTGCAGTTCTCCAAGGTCGTCAAGATGGCCCGTGAGATCGACGTTGGTGTCGAGTTCACCCTGGGTATCTAAACCCGTTTGAAGGTTTGAAGGGGCATGCATTGGGCCATCGGCCTGTCACTTCACAGAAGCATTCTAGAGAACTGTGATGCCGTCGCCGTCGCGCCCGTTCCTGTGTCATTTAATTTTCTTTTGTCACTGTATTCTTGAGTGTTTCTATGATGAATATCATTTCCTAATAGGATTGTGTTGGTAGTAGATTTTTGATTTGTATAATCATTTGTGACCTAGTAGATATCTAGATAAACGCTCCAATCACTGCCGTCTCCGTCTCCATCGTCTTCATCTGTGTCGTCTTTACCTGAGGACCGAATGATCTTCACCATCCCCTCTGGCCACTTGATCTGCATCAGAACCCAAGTCTCTAGTTCATTAAAACTGAACACCAAAAACTTGTTGTCTATTGAGACAATCATTCGTAACTGGGTAGTAAGATAAATGGTTTAATCTGTCTCGTTTGCTGTCTCGTCTTCTACATCGTCACCATTCCTCGGGTTCCTCGGACGGTGGTGGTGTTTCGTTGTGGTCTTTATCTGAGGAACGATTTTTCTCCAAGCTCGCCTTTGGCCACTCGATCTTGGTAGGATCCCAAGTCTCTCGTTCATTGAAACCGAGTACCAAAAGCTCCTCCGGTTGCTGAAGCACCACAAAGTCGCCATCTGCAAAGACATTTCCTCTGTATGGGATTTTTTTATACTCCCGGTAATTGCGGATCAGGCCGTCGGGCGAATCGCAACGCAGAATGGTCAAGCGTTCGTGTTCATAGTAACCAGACCAATCATACAACGATGTGTAAAAGATCCCAGGACTTGGGGAGACGAGCTTGGTATGAGAACTTGATACACTGTGAGCTCTGTGAATCACGACTTCCCCGCCATTTTCAAGGGAGACAAAGTGTCGATCCTCAAGATCCTCATAATCATTGACCAACCTCGGATCGTTATTCATGACGTATTGACCGGGGTTTATTGCGTCGCTTTCTGGTGCATTCCCCCAATCTTCTATTTCGCAAGACATCACTTTGCCTTGTTCTAATCGAGAATGGAATTCCCCATGATGGAGTGTAAAGTGCTCTGTTTGTATTTGAATGCGAGGGGTGGCCGTGTCCTGCATCACCGTTGTTCCTTGACAATTGATGCTCCGGATGCCAGAGACGTCAATAAGGCGAATAATAGAAAATTTGTCCTCGCTTGGATCTAGTATCAAAGTTTTGATGGTCTTCCAGTCATTGCAAGTGATGGTTCGTGCGATTTGTGACTCGAAGCTCCAATGAACAAAGGAGTCGCGAAACTGTAACATCACCTTGGTTCCATGAACGTAGATGGGGTGATGATAATCATTGTTGGGCATCCGGAAAATCGCATAATCGTGGGTCTGGAGATTCCAAATATGACAGTTTCTAGTCTCAAGTCAGCAAAGGTACATATTAACTATACTTTACAGGCAGCTCCGACGGAATCACATACCGCGTATCCGTCGCCACAACAAGGCATTTTGAAACCCCAACAGATCCCAAGTTGCACCTATCTTCTGTTGTGAACTGATGAAGCTCTCCAGTCCATAGATTGACCACGTTTACGAGCTTCTGCTCGTACCCGGTCCATGCCAAATAACCATCGGAGCAGTCCAGGACACAAAACCGACCCCACTGTAGATCATCACCGCGGATAGTACACGTAGACGAGAAGAGGCCACGCTCGATCCTGATTCTTTTCTTGAGAAAGGCGTTAGTGTCTGGGATTGACATGTTGCCAAACCATGGGCCCAATGCTTTAATGATGGCGTGTTGGACAGCACGCGAAGACAGGAGGACTTTCCATCGTTGAGAGACGACTTGTAACCGGAAAAGCTCAATGGGATCGAGGAGCTGGAAGATGATAGCCACTATTTCCAGAGGAAGGCTACCCACAATGTCGTATTGGAAGGTCACAGAATCAAGACGAGCCTTCAGTTTGCGGATGTCGTAACGGTTAAGTCGGTCCACGCACTGATCCAGTCTGTCTTGGGTTAGCAATGGATTTCGTTTTAGATAAGACAACGCTCGTGTGTTCCACAGAGAGTTGCGATCAAATAATCATCAATCATCATGTCAAAACTTGCTCAACTTACATAGCCTCGCGAACACTAGCGGACAGGGTTTCAAATTGAAGCAATGCAGTTTCCAGATCTCGATTTGAAGCTAAAGCTGGAGCTGGATCCAGGTCCATGATGGTTGGTATTGATGCAGGATATGGATGTAAAGTAGCTGGAATGATGAAAATATGAAAGATGAGGCTGGGATGAGATTGAGGTTGAGAAGAGGAGGAGAGAGAGTCGGTGAGAGGAAGAGGAAGTTGGGGAAGTGAGAGAAGTGAGGTGTCCCGAAGTGGATGTACCGCCAAAGAGGAAGGAACGACCATCATGGGGAAACAGCGACGTGCGGCAGTAATTATATAAGCAAATCACTATAGATATTCTTGTTTTAACTTGAATAACTATACTGGTATATTGAAGGAACTTGAAGGAAAAGAAGAAGACGATGATGATGAAGACCTGACACGATGGGTATATATTAATATCAAGAGATTGTGAGTCTAAGGCAGTCCTATGAGAACAATTATAGGTCAAAATAACCCAGTAGGAAAATAGTCAGCTACCTAGTGATATACATGAGAACTCGACCAGGTTTCATACTACTTCAAATTTGATGTATCCTGGTTCTGGGGATAAGCTACAGTTGTCATAAATAGAAACCGGTCTCCAAATTCTTACCAGCTACTGTAGCAGGTGAAGTGGGGAGCATTAAAAAAGAAGCACGTCTAAGTGAACACCCGATCAACTCCATGGACACCATGTAAATTATTCAGGGATGGGGTAGTATTTGTATTACTTTGTGTAGATAGTATTAGTAGAATAACTGTTAGAGAATTATCCCATTAGACAATGTAGATATGCCCGTATTCTCTGTACTGATGAATGGGACGAGTTTACTAGGATGTGTACGGCAGTCGATAGAGGACAGTTCACCACACTCATAATTTAGCCAGTAGCAGACTTAAACCTGCTAATAAGTTCAATCATTACTATAAGAATTGTTTTATTTCTCGCTTATATAGCATCTGGCATCTAATATAATACCTTCTATGCTACTTTTTTCACTACTATATAGTTTACTATTTAAACAAGGGTTTTCAGAGGTTCTCTTATCCTATAAGTATTTCTAACAAATTAGATATTTTATTATCACGTCTCAATTATAAAAGCACACTTGATTATAAGAAAGTGTGTTTTGCAGACAGTATAAACTAGCGATGGGCTGATGGTGAAGTGTCCCCCATTGAGTTAACTACTAATATATAGTACAGCCACAAGCAAGCCACAAGCCGTGGCTTGCCCAGCCATAGAGTGCATTTGGTGAGTGAGCATTGCATAGAATGAGTGTTGCATACTGTAGAATAGAGTGAGTAGAGTAGAGTGAGCAGACTACTGCAGTTAGAGTAAGTACTTGCTGTACTGTGGAGCGTCCCCCCCTTTTCCTTTTCCCTTCTAAGTTCTCTCCTTCTCCACCATCTCATTCTTCCGCTTTTCTTTCCTTCTTCTTTCCTTCTTTTCTTTTTCTTCTCTTCTCTGCTCCCTCCTCCGCCTCCTACACAACAAGGGTGATCCCGGTTTCACCCTCTCCCGTTGAGCTCTTCCAGACCTGCAGATCCATTCAACTTCCCGACCCCTTCCCCGCAGCTTTCAACCTCTTCTTTTCTCCTGCAGCCCCTCTTCAATCTTGTTGCCGCAATGATCGAACTGCTGCCGATGCTCCGTTGATCTGCGCTCTGGGGTTTCCGCCATAATTCTCCTTTTCCCACGTTCTCCCGCCCACGAGCGCCCCCCCTCCATCGCTCCACCCATCGCGTCCAGTCGAACTTTGCAATCGACGAGCTTCGCATTGGCGGTCGCAAGCTCTCCAACGCTTGCTCTCTTTGATCTCGTCCCCGATCGCGCATCATGAGTGGCCTCGCCGATCCCCCCTCCTCTCGGAACACTTTCGCCGGTCCTGCAGATGCGCCCGGTAAGACTCGCAACCTCCCAGTTCTTCCCTCCTCCCAGCACCACGCCGCGATGGAGATTACTCCTTCATCGCCTGCGACTGTGGGTGGTCCCGTTCACAGCAGCCCCGATGCCGACCGGACCGGCCCTCCCAATACCAATGGCTCCGAAGCCGGGACCCCGAATAACCCTCCCAACCCTGCCGTTGGAGCTGCTGCCGCAGCTCAACAGCCCAAGGTCGTGCAGACTGCCTTCATCCATAAGCTCTACAAGTATGTGATCCTGGTCGGACCGCACATCGACGGAGGAAATCTATATATACTAACATTGAACCCAGCATGCTCGAGGACTCTGGTATTCAACACTTGATCTCCTGGTCGAGCACCAATGATAGCTTCGTGATGTCTCCCACCTCGGAATTCTCCAAAGTTCTTGCGTCAGTTTCTTGGATTGCCCTCGCTTTCGTTGCCTTAATCAGATGCGGGGTTTGCTAACCTCCGAACAGCCAGTACTTCAAGCACACCAACATTTCCTCCTTCGTGCGGCAGCTGAACATGTATGGGTTTCACAAAGGTGTGTCGCGACTCCCCCTTTTTCCTTTCCCCTGCTCGCCCGGAGTGTGACTTGCTGATATCAATAGTGAGCGATGTCTTTCACACCGGTTCGCCAGACTCTGCTCTGTGGGAGTTCAAACACGGCAACGGCAACTTCAAACGAGGCGACCTGGTTGGCCTGCGAGAAATCAAGCGTCGCGCCTCCCGACATGCGTTGATCCACCGCGACTCGTTCCCTAGCCACAAGGCGGCTGCCTCGCAACCAGGCACCCCAGCTGAACCGGTCCCCGATGCAGCTGAAACGCGATTGATGAATTTGGAATATACCCTACATGATATGCATACTCGCCTGATCCGAGCTGAAGAAGGCAATGCGGCCCTCACTTCTAGATGCCAAAATATGGCAGACGGTCTCTCCAAATGCTACCAAGTATGTACACACCATCCTGAGTGCTCAGGATGTGGATCATTGACCATTGGACTAGTGGACGCATTCAATCTCGCGCTTTCTCTCAGCAGTTGTCCCCGATCGGGACAGCACTCTGTATCGCGATAGTATGTTGCCTCATTCCGCAAACTAAAAACTGCACCTCCGCTCTAACACAATCTAGTATCCAACATGCAACGAGAAGTCGAGAAACAGATTGAAGCAGTCTCTCACGAACCTCTACTCCCACCCCGCCAACCCTTTTTTGGTAATATAGGCCACGAGGCCGGCCCACCTTTGTCCCCTCGGCAGCTGCCCCAAGACGACAGTCGACGTCAATCCATGATTCGACCACCTGTACCGCCGCATCTTGCTGTATCGCCCCGCCGTTTTGGTTCTATCGGAGGCCCCAATGTCTCACCTAGTTATAATCGCCCTCAGCCTCCAACGGTTGCCGTACAACAACCAACAACCCCTCATCCCCTCTCAATCTCCACTCCTCCAGGCCCGAACATGGCCCGCCGCCACACGTTTGCAGATATCCGACAGCACGATTGGCCACCAACAGGCACCTCGCCTTTCCCCCCTGGCACCACCGGCAATGGACCGTGGCCTTCTTCCCCACACCGACCGCCGGCGTCAAGTGACCAACAAGTCCGAGACCAGCTTGCTCAGTACGACATGAATGCACCCCGACGTCTCCAAGACCAATCGCGGCATGCGACGCCACCAGCAAACGCCGAGCCATCCCCATCAATGCTGAGTACTGATAATGGCTGGTCCCTTGGCGGTTCTAGATTCCCCCGCCAAGAATCATCCCTACCTGCGACACGCCGATCCAGCATGGCCAGCAATGTTCATTCACTCCTCAACCCGGCCGATACCGCCGAACGACCCGACGAGGATCAGCAGGAAGATCGAAAACGCAAGCGATTGGAATGATGACTCGATATGAACAAATGAACCTATATCTATACCTATATAGGAGTGCCCATGGTACCCGCATCGATCTATCAGCATCAGCCACCTATAGTCGACCCAATCCATGGCAACCACGGACTCAACTAGTCCAGCACAAACACAGGCCAGCTAGACCTGAAAAGAACCGACAGAACCGACAGAACCGGCATGATGCCCATTCCTGGACTAGACAGCTGAACAGCAACCTGTACACATGAAACAGCCAAGACGCCCTGGATTCCACCCTTTTACCTTTCCACAGGGTAAAAGGGTGGAGAGCATCAGAGTCCCGCAGGATGCCCCGCAGGATGTACTGTTTCGCGTCTTCGCGTTTGTAGATGTTTTCCATTCCCCTTGTTTCACATTTCCCCCTTCTTTTCTTCGGAGATGCCAGGTCTACCCTAGGGTATTCCAAAATCCCTGGCTTTACCTTGATCTTTTTAACATATATCCAATTTTATATACCCCAGGGAAGTTGGGCGGGTCGAAAACATCTGACATTATGATCTAGAGTGGATTTTGTATTCTATGCCCTAATTATTCAATGTGATTGACAGTGGGTTGCAGGGACAGCGGGACTGCTGTGTGTAGTGTAGGCATAGCATAAGCATAAGCATAGCCCTTCGGGATATCTGCCCTGGTGTATGCGTAGGCGTGGTGTAGGTGTGGTGGTGGATAGTCCCGACAAGTCTATCTCATCTCATGGTCTGATCTGATACTGTCCAGCAGTACCAGTACCAGTACCAGTGGAACTGTACATATACATGTAATTCAAACATGCAAATATGCACCTCCCTCACCTCTTCTTCTTCTTTCCACCCCTCTGCGCCAAAATCTCATCCAGATAACTCGTCTTCTTCTTTTTAGATGCACCCTTCTGCGCACCACCACCGCCAACAGACCCAGACCCAGATCCAACCTTCCTCTTCTTCCCAACCAAAGCAGCCCGTCCCTCTTCCTCATCGTCATCATCCTCAGCTGTATTCGTATTCGTAGTTGTCGTAGTCGTCTTAGCAGTACTTGTCCCTGCTGCTGCTGTAGGCGTATTTGTTGCTTGTGCATTCTTCATAACCCTCTCATAATTCCTCCCTAAAAGCTGCTTCCGAAGCAAATCATTCGAGCCCAGCTCCGTCCTCTTCCAGCTTCCATCAGCTGCTTTTTCGGGGAGGGGGGCGCCGACGCCGAGCCTTTCAGCATATTAGCATTGCACACCACTTCTTACTTTCACCACTTCCTTCACCGGGTGGAACGAGGGCTAGGGGAGGGACTCACGTCTCAGGAACAGCGGTGAAAATCTCATCTTCGCGGTCTAGTTCTTCTTTACTAGTGCTGGTGGATTCGGATTCTGGGTCGGGGGGCAGCCAGGAGGAGACGAGGCGGGCGCTGCGGGATAGGGCGACGTTTGCGCGGTTTAGGATTATTTCGGATTCTTTGGACATTTTGTCCGTTGTCTGTGGGTTGGGATTGTGGCGAAGTTGGGATCTTCAATCCATTGGTATGGGATTGGATTTGATGGACTTTTTGCGATAAGATAGTGAGAGTCGGGAGGGGGTGGCAGAATAAATTATTGAAGTATATCAGAAGATGGAAGGTGCAGGGTTATATTAGAAGCACTTAAATATTCTATTACTTATATATTGAAGTATGCTATGGTACATCTCTATTATCGGTATATAATACAGCTATAATACAATTATACATTGACAGAATCACCCGAATCAGGCAATTCCACATCCGAGTCCGCACTGAAGTACGTATCCTCCCACACATGGGGATTAACAGTCGAAAACGGCTTGGCGACAGACGCATCTCGGTCACGATTGAGCAGACCCATTACCGACTCGGAGAGGGTGTGGTGGAGCACTTCCTGAGAGGCTAGGAAGATTTTTTGTTTGGCGGGATGGAGGGGTTGGGGTGTTCCTTCGGCGAGGGAGGTGTATGCGGTATTCAGGGCCTAGTCCAACAGATTAGTATTGCAAGATCGTCTGGGGAGGATGCGGAGTGAGGTGAGGTGAGGTAAGTGAGGGGGACGTACCAAATTAACAGCCTTCTGCATCTCAATCAAATTCCGCGCAACCTCATCCTTCCCAACCATAACCTTCTCCGTAGCAATATCAAGACCCAACCACGAATCCATAAGTAATTCCCGTCCATCCCACACAAGCCGTCCACCAAACAAACTCGCCATCAATGGCGAAACGAGCGTATTCTCTAGCAAAAAAGGTTCCGGCGCCGCGGTTTCAACCTTCGAACTGTATACCACCAATGATTTAGGCGGTTTCTTGAGTGGCCGGCCGGCCATTACCACGCTGCGTGGGTACATCATTGCGCGGGGGTCGTAATCTGTTGCGAACATCCAGGATTTGGGGTTTGGACTGGCCAGGCGTGGGAAGAGGCAGTGGAGGAGGAGGGCTTTTATGAGAGAGGTGTGCTTTGCGTTGACGTTTAGGCTGGGTCCGCCTAATTCTTGCTGGGCCTGGTCCTGGTCCTCGGGTCTGTGGTATTTCTCCCGGATGATCCGTTCCTGGATGAGTTGTTGGTAGACTTGCCGGCTGATACGGTGGGTCATTTCGTAGGAGCGGAACCAGATCATGTGGTCAAGTGCATATCTTCTTGCAGAGAAATAGCCATTTCCGTAATGTTCTTTGCGGACGGCTTTGAAGGCGTTTAGTGTGGCGATGTGGTCGCTTGAGGAGCCATCGGCGAAGTCGACGCACGAGGCTTGGACTTGTTTCCTTGAGTCGGGGTTTGTGCTGCGGAGGAAGAGGGGTGATGAGCTGGAACATGCTAGGATGAGTAAGGGGTCCAGACAGCGGAAGATGATGCCCAGGACGACGAGTTTGCCTAGATGCGGGGGGAGGGGGAGTTGGGAGAGGAGGCGGCCTAGAGGTGTGACGTTCTCGTTCTCGTCTAGGGCTTGGAGTTGTTTCAGGGAATCCACGTTTGCGAGGACTTCGTCGGGATTGGGTGGTTCGAGGGTTTGCTGGAGGAAGGTTGAGATTGATTCTTTGTTTCCTGTGAAGGTCTTTGTGCGTAGGCATGTATCTTGCAAATCACCTCGCAGGATCTCGGGCGTCTGGGTGATTCGCAGGGTATCGTATCGCTGCTTCGTTCCTAGGAAGAAGTACTCTCCGTCCTGGACTCGGCCGACTCGTCCAGCGCGTTGTTTCGCGTTCGACTGTGTAGCCCAGCAGCTGGCTAATCGACTAGAGTGCTTCTTCTGGTCGACGAGCAATTGGTTCACCTTCCCGGAGTCAACCACATACTTGACGTCCGGGATTGTGACGGATGCCTCGGCAATATCGGTAGATAAGATGATTCGCCGACATCCGCTTGGCAGGTCGAGGCCCAGCTTCTCTTGCTCTTCTGGTAGCTGCGAATGGAGGATTCCGATTCTGAACCGCTCCTCATCCGACATGTCGAGGTCCATTGCAGCTGCGTGTAGCAGGAGACGCTCCTTGACCTGCATGATATGACGCAAGCCTGGGAGGAAGCATACGATGGATCCGGATTCCGTTGAAGAGAGAATATTGAGGATTGTCGCAGTATACAGACCAGCTGGTATTTGGAAATCCTCTTCGCCCAATATAGTCTGGCGCCGGGCAGATGCGGGAGAACTAGCAGAGCTCGTCTTTGTCAATGCGTTTGACGCACTTTCTCCGAAGACAGCGTAGTGTTTCTTCAGGAACTTTTCCGACTCGCTATCCTCCAGGAGACCTTTCAACTGGTCAGCATGTGGAGAAGACTTTATATCACTGAGTATCTCATCGAGATAGTGATGCTGAACGTGAAACTGGCGACCGGGGATATTGATATGAGGAGCGGGAATCCGTGACCCGTCTGGTGCCTTGACATCAAAGTACGAAGCAAAAAGATCAATGTCCACTGTCGCGCTCATCACGGTGATCTTGGGAACTTTCATCCCCTTGCCTCGGCAGGACTGGATGAAACGCTTCAATAGAAGCATGACGAAGTCAATTCCAATGTCGCGTACGTGGACCTCGTCAATGATGATGTGAGAGAATGATTGAATATTTGTCATTGAGCCCTGCAGGATATTCAAAAGGATTCCCGTAGTGCAGAACGTGATGTGCGTGTTTCGCATTGATACCCGGCGATTGTGTCGGACAATAAAACCAACCGTCTTTCCAACGCTCTCATTCCTTTCCTTGGCAACACGATCTGCCAAACGATACGCTGCCAGACGCCGCGGTTGCGTACAAAGGATATTGCAGTGGCTCCCGGATCCTCGGTCAATTGCATCATCCAAGATCATCTGAGGGACTTGAGTGGATTTGCCCGAACCGGTCTCGGCAACAATAATGCTGAACGGGTTGTTGTTGACAAGGTCTAAGACAGACTGTTTATAGCCCGTGATTGGCAGATCAGCCACTTTTGATCGGATGTTAAGCATTTCCGGTGCCTCTGACTCTCGAAGCTCTTTCAGAGCCTCCTTGAGCTCCATCGATCGTTGATTGCCGCCACTGATAGGAATTATTTCGTTTGGCGGTCTAGCGAGATATTTTCCAAAATTCGGTCCAAGGGTTGACTTGGCTGTACTCATCTTCTTCGAGGCTTCAAGTAAGTCTTGTCGATAAAATCCCATCATGTCGAGTAAGTCGTCATCTCCGGTGAACTTGATGGATCCCCGATCGTCGAGCGCTTTCTCAATAACAGCAGACACACTTTCGGGTTCTGGTTTGTTCTCTGGATTGGGTTCTTCTTTTGGACTGGGCGTTTCTTGCGAGATGTTTTCATCCTGTGATATAGCTTCGTCGGTTGAAGCAGGACTGTCTTGCGATGTAGCTTCCTCTTTCAAGTTGGCTTCGTCCGTCGAAATAGATGGTGCTTGAATAGATTCCATTTCACTGTTCATTTGTTCCCACATGCCATTTTGATGTAGTTCCGCGATCAAAAGCAGGTGCGCTTCTACTTCGGAGACTGCAGTGGCGTAAGGCTATTCATTAAAGTTAGAAAATGACATATGTGCTAAGGCGAGACATAACATACCCCTGCATTGGGTTTTCCCGTGGCCTCCAGAGTAGGCTGACCCTCTCTGGAGAGTGATACCCAACAGGTAGACTCTTGTGGTCCCCTCGTTTGCGTTGAACTGAGCTGAAAGCATCCCCGTCGATGCATCTCCGCAAAACGGAGATACTGCTGTGCGCATATCTCGATTGAATTTGACGCATTTTCATCGATAAAAGGAAGGATGCTGCGCAAAGCGCTTTTCACCCAAGCATCGGATTGTATTTCTTCCCACCTCGGACCTTCCCTAAAGCTGTCAAAAGCCACTTTTAATGCTTTTCTTCTTGAAACTTTCTGTCTCCTCCCAGAAAAGTTAGAAAATCTTAGAGCGGGAATCGTGTTGGGCAGATGAAAACCTACCCGTGTATTTGAGATGTGAGCACCTGATATGGCTTCTGTTTCACTCAGCTGAAAGGAGACAGAGCATTTAATACGATTGTTCCTTTTCACACGCTCGTATTTTACTTCAAGGTCCGAGGCTCTTTTGTTGGTCAACAGTAGGAAGATGGAAAATTCCACTTCGGGCATGGAATCTGGGAGCTTTGGGAGGAGTGTTTCTCTCTGCAAGCGTTCGGGTTTTTGTGCCGGGGATTTTCGTCTCGCGTCGAGTATATCAGGCACTGCTCCTGGTCCAGTTGTTTCCGTTGTTTCGCTTTTCTGCGCGGACTCATCGAACAAGCTTGTTCCAGCGATGGGTTCTGATGTGACAGTAGCAGGAAGATCATAAGCTCTGGAACAACATGTTGAAAGCCATTGCCTGCGATCTTCCAGCTTCACGATATCCCCTAGTCCAACATTGCTGCCATTATTGGTCACGGCTGTCGACGTTCTGCGGGTTGTATGCAAGTCTTGTCGGAGACGAAGCAACGAGGCGATCGGGCTACCACCGCGGCGAAGGGATCGAAGGGAGGAGTCATTTCCGGAGACGATCGGTATATGCTTGATTTTCCGAATGTACGCGTGGGCGTTTGCTCTTGTTGTCATCCTGCACGACTGAGCCTTCGCGCGGCCTAAAGTCAACACGAACGGCCGGGCTCGAGATCATTGGTGTTTAGGAAGGCATCTGTGTTTCCGATGGGGTGAGGCTGAAGAGCAGCATATGGAACATCGAGTTCTGCCGCGCGCGAAATGTTCGGGGCTCTGATGCAAGTTGGTCGAAGATTAAGAAAAGAAAGTTGAGACTCCAGTCTGCGGCGATCCGCCGGTCTTGGCACCGCGGACTCCGCGTGGTCGTTCCCATCCAATAGAATCAGTGCATAACAGACATACAAATTAGGCATATCTATAATTAATGAGAAAGACCGAGAGTGTAGAGTAATGACTGCTTGTTGTAGCTGTTTAGTTGAATGGTTAATTCATAACATCAATTCATAGCAGTTTGTAGATGTCATGTTGTCTGGATGAGACTACTAACATAGATACAACTACTTAGTACTAAATAGGATAAAGGATGCTCGCAGGGTGAAATAAAACATTTCATCGGTATTTATTGCGGTATAATTAATTCCTTTCACCGCAGATAAGCTTAAAGCCATTCTTAAGTGTGATCTAGAAGCTAAAAAAACCTTCAGCAACATACTCCCATGACAAACACCGGTATCTACAAATGAGTCTGCTCCTTCGTTCAATTAGAGATGAATGAAAAGAGCTGCGGCTTAAATCCCATTTCATATTTCCTGAAGCAAACTTCATTGACTTAATCTGACACGAGGCAACATGAACAGCCAGTCAGATATAAGTATTTAGCGCCGACTTAGTGCAAAGCGCTCAGCCTCGTACGTACAGGTCTGCTCGACACAGCCCAACACAAGGCAATAATTAATGTAGAATTAACGTACGGTAAATATGCTGGATGCCTGGTGGGTCAGATAGCAAATTGCATATTGAATTGGCTGTTTTAATACAGTAAAGTTCCTAGCGCGGCTCTACTGCAGACTAATGCATTTGCCTTAGTGTTAGCCAGGTTATCTCTTAAACGAGAAACGGCCCCCGTATTTTGATCTTGATTAATTTCCCTAGCCCTGAACAGCCAGATTGCAAACCATTTGAGGTGCCTCCTATAGAAGATGGTACGCCGCCTCAGCCATGATGACTACAAAGTCGGATGGGTGTGCGCACTGCCAGCCGAACTCACTGCAGCGCAGGAGATGCTTGACGAGGAACACTCAGCTCTTCCTCCAACCAATGATTCCAATATATACACATTAGGGAGCATTGGGGGGCACAACATCGTCGTTGCATGTTTACCCGCAGGCCAGATGGGGTCCAGCAGTGCCACTGGAGTCGCTATTCAGATGAGGAACACTTTCTCCGCTATCAAGTACGTGCTGATGGTGGGAATCGGTGGCGGAGTGCCAAGCAGAGATGCAGATATTCGACTTGGTGATGTGGTTGTCAGTCAGCCAGGGCCTCGACATGGAGGGGTGATCCAATATGATTCTGGCAAACCCACTCCGAATGGATTTGAGCGGACGGGATTCCTTAGTGCTCCACCCTCAATCCTCCTTGGGGCGCTTTCAAACATTCAATCCAAACAAAACCGGGGGCGTTTTAGCCTAGCACCACACTTGTTGAAGCTTAGCAAACTCCCAAGGTTCGGCCGCGATCAAGCCGCAAGTGATGTGCTTTTCGAAGCGGAGTACAGTCATGTTGGAGGGGAAGATTGTTTGTCTTGTGATGCTGCGAGAAGAATACCCAGGAAAGAACGAACAGACAGTATACCTGTTGTTCACTACGGAAAGATTGCATCAGGGAACCAGGTTATTAGGCACGGTATTGAGCGGGATAAAGTCAGCGCGGAGTTTGAGGGCGTACTCTGTTTCGAAATGGAGGCGGCCGGTCTCATGAATAATATACCATGCCTGGTTATCCGCGGGATCTGCGATTATGCTGACTCTCACAAAAACAAGCAATGGCAGCCATACGCGGCGGCAGCAGCAGCAGCATACGCGAAGGAGCTATTGCTCGTAACACCAGTGGCAGAGTCAACACATACGAAGACAATCAACCAAGTGACGCCAGGTCAGTAAGAGACTCTCAGCTCTATATGTATACAAATCTAGGACTGAAATAATACAGAGAACATTCGCATATATCATCTTCCTTTCCTCCGGAATCTTCAGTTTGTCGGTCGAAGTGCGGAGCTTGACACGCTGAAGCAAAAGCTGCTCATAGACAGAGACTGCCAGGAAGTGGCAATTAGTGGCCTTGGTGGAATTGGCAAGACACAAGTTGCGCTGCAATTCGCGTACTCTGTCAAGCAAGATTATCCAGAATTTTCCATTTTCTGGGTGCAGGCATTGAGCATAGAGACCTTTGAGCAGGGCTGTATGGAGATAGCCAAAGCTTTGGGGATAGACCAGGATCAGGAACGGGAGAAGAAAGAGGAGAAGAAAGAAGAGAAGAAAGAAGAGAAGAAAGAAGAGATGAAAGAAGATATGAAAAAGTTGATCCAACAATATCTATCTGCAAAGGACTCGGGAAAGTGGCTGCTTATCGTTGACAATGTCGACGACCTGGACCTTCTTTGTGGAGTTGACCAAACGGAAGGCTTGCTAGCTTTTCTGCCCAAAAGCGAGGATGGCCTGACTTTATTCACGACAAGACATGGAGAAGTGGCCCAGCACCTGGTGGGCAGTGACGTGGTTGAGATGGAAAAAATGACAGAGGAAGAGACGATGAAGTTACTGGAGAAGTCGTTGATCCGAAAGGGCTCTTCCCATAACAGCAACGAGGCCATGACGAACCTTCTCGTGGAGCTTGAATACCTCCCTCTGGCTGTTACGCAGGCGGCAGCATACATCAACACAAACAAAAGCTCTGTATCTGAATATCTGCGCCTATTGAAGAGCACAGAGCAGGATGCCGTTGCCCTCATGAGCACGGATTTTGGCGACAGAACACGATACCAGAACTTGACAAATGCAGTCGCGAGGACATGGACTATAACTTTCAACAAGATTCTCGGACAAGACAAATTAGCAGCAAAGCTCCTCGAGTTCATGTCTTGCATTGAATGGAAGGCAATCCCGTACTCTATTCTCCCAAAACTCGATTTTGAAGCCCAATTAGCAAAGGCCATCGGCACACTCTGCTCCTACTCATTGCTGGAGAAAAGAGATGATGGTACCAAACTCGACATGCATCGACTCGTCCACTTAGCGACCAGGTTGTGGGTCAATCTAAGTGACCATGAAGCAAAGACAAAAATGGCGGCCTTGAAACACCTATCCCAAATCTTTCCGTCCAATGAATGGAAGAATCGTGAGATCTGGCGGGATTATCTCCCGCATGTGGCTCAGATGGACAAGGATAAGAAATTGCAAGATACAGAAGAGAAATCTGAGCTCTGTTTGAAGGTCGGTATGTGCTTAGACGCTGATGGGCGGATGAAAGAATCGCTTCTTTGGTTGCGTAAATCTTGCGAGTGGCGAGAGAGAAATCGCGTCCAAGGACATTGGGAATTGCTAATATCCCAACAAGAACTTGCTAGAGCATATCAAGCAAACGGCCAGATCACAGAGGCAGTGAAGCTACTAGAGCATGTTGTCGAGATTGAAGCAAAACTCTCAGAAGATCATCCTGATCGACTAGTGTCACAGAACGCACTCGCTGGAGCATATCAAGCAAACAACCAGGTCACAGAGGCTGTGAAGCTACTAGAGCATGTTGTCGAAATAGGTTCGAAAGTCTTCGCAGAAGACCATCAAGTTCAACTAGCGTCGCAGTACAGACTTGCTAGAGCATATCTAGCTAACGGACAGGGCACAGAGGCAATGGAACTACTAGAGAATATTGTCGAAATATGTTCAGAAGTACTCACAGAAGACAAGCCTGATCAATTAGCACCACATGCCATACTCTCTGGAGCATATCAAGCCGGCGTACCGATTGAAGAGATGATTGAGCTCCTAGAGCATGTTATGGTAGAAGCCCGAGCGTCGACAGAAAATCAATCTGAGCGACCAGCGTCACAGCACAAACTCGCTAGATCATATCATTCCAACGAAGTGATCGAGAAAGCGATTAAGCTTATATAACACGTTGTTGCGATAAAGGCCCAAATATTGACAGAAAATCATCCTGAGCAACTGGCGTCACAGCATGCACTCGCTAGAGTATATCATGCCAACGGACAGATCGAGAAGGCGATCAAGCTTCTAGAAAATGTTGTTACGATAAGAGCCCGAGTTTTGGCAGAAGATGATCCTGATCGACTGATCTCAGAGGAACTGCTTGCTGAATTCTATGAGGATCTACAAGAGGTATCTGGAACAGAGGAGCAAATCGCACCCCCCAGCAAAGTCGTCAGAGTTGAGAATGAAGAGCAAAGCCAGTCGAACCAGGAGTCGGAGGTTTTGCGAGCCGTTTCGGATCCACCACCGGCTTATCAAGCATCGAAGGCGAGGAACGTTTCGAAAAGAAGACTCTTGGTTGGGCGAATCAAGGGCATGTTCAAGAAAAAGGATTCGCATTTGTGTTAGGCAAGAGTGGTCTGAATGAACAAATACACACTATCTATACATGGTACCCCCATCAAAGTTTCGTAGTCTGACCAAAAAAGACCAGAACAGTGTGACTTGGAGTTCCTGGAATACTTGTGCTGAAAATCCTGGCATGGTGCCTGCTGTGTATCTCATATCAGCGGGTATGAAGTGTGTAAAGTTGATGACAATCGTCACATCATAAACAGTTTTGACTATGTACAGTCTATCTCTATACCATCTATGGCATAACGACTCAGCCTCCATCAATCCACTTCAAAGCGTACAGTGCAGGGTATAGAAGCGGAAACCAACAAGGCGAACAAACAAAAACAATATACCAACGGGCTATTACGCCCTTGCGTCCTTCTCATGCTTAACCTTCAACTTCTTCTCCATCTTCATAAACTCCCGAATACCAACAGGGATATTCGAGAACAATTCATCATCCCGACTCGGCGCTGGCCAGTTGGTTTCACTTCCTCCACCATCATCATCCATACTCAGACCAGCTGGACTAGCTTCGGCCCGGGGCGCCGCGGGCATATCCCCAATACTCTTTGTTGGACCACCCTTTGCCTTGGCATTTTCAACAGTTGCAGCCCACTCTTCCATCTCATCACGGAATCCATCCCAAACACAATTGACGCATCCGCTCATGCAGCAATTTTCCGGCTCCTCGGGCCGCGGCGGAATCGGGATGCCGTTGATAGTCTTCCACTCTGATACCGGCGGTGCTTCGCCGGGGTTATAACGTGACTGACGACCAGGACCTGCGAGTCGAGTACCGAAGACGATAGCCATTCTCTCTTCAGGTGTTGTTGCTTCGGCGATTGGTTTCGGGGCCGGCTTGTCCTCGGGCTGGGATTCAGATTGTGCCTCGGTTGAGCGCTCAGTGAGTGCACGGCCATGATATGGAGAAGGCGACTTCAGTATCACAGAATAGTACCCTGAAAAAGGGTATGCCTGTTCTGATTTTGTCGTTTTGAAAGAAGCCCGGCTGTCTTGATTGTCTTGAGTGGCGGTTTGGCTATGAGCGCCCATGCGCCGAGGGGTCGGAACCGAGATATATTGACCATTTGTGAAAGGTGACGGTCTCGAACGAGAGTATAAATGCAGATGACGGACTCTCGTCCTCCGGAGCGAGTGCCTGCCCGCCGAAAGACACTCCATTGTATGTGCGAGTGCGAAAGAAGCGAAGTTCGGAGGAGAGGATCGATTAAGTCATAGTTGCAAACAGCGCAAACACCGTTTTGTGTTTACCCGCGCGGGCGGACCTCGCGCGGGACTTCTTGCATCGCATTGTTTACAGTCTCGCCACAATGCTGTCGCCTCCAAAACGCCGGAAGACGGGCGATCGGTCCAGTGTCGCTATCAGCGTGTCACAGTCCCTTGAAGCCCTCGAAGATAGGCACGCGCCAAGTCGACCCTCCTTCCAATCGCCAACCAAGTCCAGCCTGGCTAAATCGCATCCCGATGTCCTTGATCGTGCGCTCAGCAGATCTCCTATACGGCGACCGACGAGTCGCGGCGCTCAAGATGCGCCTGAAGAGGGTGCGGATTTGAGGGGCTTTCGTCGGAAAGCTATGCGGCCTTCTTTGAACCCCGACAGCCCATTGAAGGCGCCACGAGCGTCTGGCAGTGCGACACTCCTCTCATCGCCATCGCGACGCGCAAGTGGCATTCAAGCGTTCTCGAAACCGCCTCGCAGGATGTCTACGAAGAGAATATCCGCGACAGACTTCATTTTTGGATCTCCAGCGCCTACTCGGCCGGCTGAGGAACATACCCCGGAGGGGCAATTAGCTCAAGAACTGGGTAGCGCAACTAAAGACCACGATCCGACCGATATTGAAACTGGCTTTGATGGCACGTTCGACGATGATCCCCTGGAACCGGAACTCCCACCTACACCAACACAACTCGGCCTTGAGAAAGCACCTGATCGGCCGCGAGGACTACTGAGTAGTAGTCCGAGCATGAGACACGAGAAACGAATGAAACGACGAGCTACGGACGTTCTCCAAGGGAGTCCGTTGAAGTCAGCGAGATTCCATGACCCGATTCCGGAAGAATACACGGCTGAAGTGGATCGCCTTGAAGACGGGTTATCCATCGCAGCATTGGAGAAGCAACAGTCTCGCAAGAAACTTGCGGCAGAGCTACAACGACTCAAGAAAGATGTAGCAGACTTAACAAAGTGGACCAGCGACATTGAGTCGGGTGTCAATCTCGAACAACAAGACAGAAAGGAATTCAACAGATTCCTCACCCTGCTCACAGAGGAATCATCATACATACATAAACCGATTCCCAAAAAGGCGCCCACGCCAATATCCTCACTTGTCTCAACACTGCTTCCATTTTCCGCCAATATCCCCCGTCCGAACCGCCAATCCTCACCTCTCCCAACAAACCCATTCGCCTTGAAACTGTCTGCGCAGTCCCAATCATACCTCACCGTCTTCGCACCTCTATCACTAAACGCACAAACCACCCGCACCCGCACGTCCGAAACAGACTCCCTACTGGAAACACATACACTACAATTCACCGCGCCACCCCCATTCCCCCGCTCTCTATACAATGTCTCCGTGGTCTACGAGACAAATCCAGAAACTCAAACCATCACCTCCGTCTCAGTGCCTACAGGCAACGAAAGCAAAAAGCGCAAAGTCCCCCCAACCCTCCGACGATGGATCGACTCTCGCCTGAACAACCCCCTCCTCAGCCTGGACGTAGCAACACTCTGCTGGGGCATAAATCGATACTGGGAAGCATCTCTGTCACGCGCGCAGCTGTGGTCCCAAATCGAGAAATCCACCCGCGGTAGCGGCAATGGCAAGGATTCCTCTGATCAAATTCAAGAAGGAATCATCAACGTCTCCGACTTGCGCAAATTAATCCCCCACCTCGAGCGCAACACGATGGTCATCAACACCGGATCGGGATCTCAGCCTCGAATCCTTTTATCGAATGTACTTACAATGGACGATTGGACCGGTGAACCACAGCTTAGACCTGAACTCGGTGTCTCGGTTAATGCTAGTGCGGAGTCCGGGAGGAAAATTGATACCGAGGCGAAGAAGTTGTTTCAGGGTCTTTTGGAGGAGGGTGCTGGTGCTGGTGCTAGGCAGGGACTTGTGGGGACGATGCGTGCGGATGCTATTTTGCGGGCGACGAATGGGGCTTTAGGTGTTTTTTTGGGGAGGTGATTATGCCTTGATTTTTTTTTTCTTTTTCGTTGTCGTATTTTGTTAGCGAGGCGCTGGTGGATTTGTTTGATACCATGTAGAACTGGAATGGAGTTTGTTTTGTGTATGTTACGCCCTGTTATATATCATGGTGAAATGGGTGGTGTAATGATATGGACTTGAGTATGTTTTCAGTATTTTCAATTCGGATTGACTTGGATTAGTAGTCATGTAGTGATACGATGTAAAAATATATAAAGTAGCAATCCACGGCTTTGATACCTAGTGGGCACAACTAATGTTAAGTATACTTGTAATCAACTTTTGATATACATATATATTGTCAGCCAGGTCAACAGGTATATATCTCAACGAACTTCAACCATGGCAATTCTAAACTGAGCAAGTACCGTCCAATTTTAAACTTGTCAATTCCAATATACAGCATATATACGATATAAGTAGAACCACCAGCACCCTAACGATGTGAACTACCGCCAGCACCAGCACCTGACCAACCTGAAGCTACAGGTGTACATGTATATGTAGAAAGCTTAGAGAAGTAACTCAGTTCATTCACGAAACTACTTCACATACTGTACTAGCGGCCACTGCCATGTTATGAACCTAGTCCAATCTCTCCAGCCGAGCCTATCCTCGTCCTCCCAACTAATCTTCACCCTGGGAGACAGATCCATACGAATAGAAAACCGCAAGCTTTTATGTTGCAGACAATGCAGAGCATGTCTTTCCAGAATGGAGCAACGGTACCCTAGCCCCGGGTTACCAGAGATAAACACCAACACCAAATAAGCAGAGAGCAGAACGAATTGAGAAAAAGGGCGGTTTTGCATTTCGAAGGATCTTCCGAGTTTCTTTCTTTTAGAGACAAAGGATAAGGAGTTCAGGGGGAGGTTATTGCGGGAAAAGGTAGGAGGAAGGAATTCAGTTTACAAAAGAAAACCGACCCGATCATCATCATCAGGACAACACACACAAGCCGTTAGAACGGGGAAAGCGCGAAGAGGGATTGTAGGGGATCAAATGAAACATGAAATTATCACGAATTTTCATTTCATTTCATTTATTTCTTGGCATTAGCCTCCTCCTCAGCCTTGGCCTTAGCGCGAGCCTCACGCTTGCCGCGGTGACGGGCCTCAGCGCGAGCATCACGGAGACGGCGGTAAGCAGCCTCCTCACCCTTGGGGAGGGAGTCACGCTTGACCTCGGTGACGGCGTCCTCGAGAGCGGGGTTGGTGATGGGGAAGGTGGCGCCGACGCGGGCGGCGATGCCCTCACGCTTGCCGTCGGCAAGAGCGGCCTTGACGGCCTTGACCTCGTCGGCGGAGGAGTCGAGCTTCTTGAACTGACCGCTCTTGCGGGGGAAGAGGATCAGGCGGGCCTTGTAGTCCTGCAGGCGGGCGACGTTGGCGACCAGGGACTCCTTAGAGTAGTTGGTGCGGCGGTGGTCGACGGAGATACCGACGGTGGGGGCGAGCTTCTTGGGAATGCCAGCCTCCTATAGCAAAAAAAGAGTATATATGAGTGGTCTGTGATTTCGAGGCGGGTGTTGGATGGTCGATTTACCTTCAGCTCAGCCAGGGTGAAACCACGGCCGGCACGGACACGGCGGTTGTACTTGACGGTGGGGCATCGCACAACGGGACGCAGCTTGTCGACCGGACGGGGAGCAACGGCGGCAGCCTTGGCGAGACGGTTCTCACGACGACGGTGCTTACGGCCGGGCTAGATGGGTGGAAGGTTAGTTTCATTCGTGATGTTGAAGGGCCCCGCAAAATTTTTTCCTCCGGATTCCCTGTCGAAGTTTGTCGATTCGATTCGGCGAGACAACGTGGGAAACAACGTGGGAAACGGAAAGTTTTTTCATCTTGGTGATCGGGGAGGGAAAGATATTCCAAGTCGTACCTGGTCGAAGTGCACGCGAACACGCTTCTGCCAATCCTTGCGGAAGTCTAAAAAAATGAATTAGCCTTCAATTCCACCTTCAAATCGCAGTTTTATTCCAACTAGTCGCTCTGGTTCGCAATGCAGAGCGCAGGAGGTATCGCAGGAGTCGACTCACGGTTCTTCTGGATCTGGTTGTTGTGCTTGATCGCCTATACCAAAGTTTCCATCAGCCTTCAATGTCCCTCGAGATACCATAACGTCGACAGAAATTCCTCCAACGAGCGTATCTTGTCGTCCAATTCATCTTTCGCTCAGGATTCGAGGGGAACGCACCATGGTGACGGATGTCGATCGAGCCGGGTGGTGGTCGTCGGAGGGTTGCTGGTCAAATCTCCCTTCAGGCGGCAGAAACTGAAGTGCCCATTTTTCGTGTGGCCGCCGGCAGCCACTCACCGCTTCGCTTAGCGAGCCCTAACTAGTCCCAATCGGGATTTGCCAGGAGCCCAGCGTGGCTGACTCAGCATTGCTACTCTGGGACTAGCGTGGGTCCAGCGGAATAGACAAGCGGAGTACAGTGTGTACATGTATATAGACGAAGTACACGCATAGAAGACATCACTACAACAAATAGATACCAATAAAAAAGAAGAGAAATATTGAGTTGTCAAATAATAGAATTGATCTATTCCTATTGTACAGCCATGCGAATGCATTCTGAGCAAAATCCATTCTATAGCCCATTGAATATTGCCCTGAGGGCTCCTCGGCTGTATCTGGATCACGTATCAAATCGATAGTCCCTACCAGTACAGCCTCCAAATCCGTGAAACAATAAAAATCATCCAATTTTAAACGCCAATTCCAGGTAAAATGTAGCCATGGACTGTTACCAAGACCCTGCAAAAACACAAACAAAACAAGAGCACCCAAAAAAAACACTGCAAATCGCTATTTCAAACAAATTCAAATGCCGTTAAACATTCATGAATCGTAACAGTTCCCTTCTGGGGAATTCAGTCGTAAAAGTATATGCCAGAGGCAGAGAGGGCAGTGAGGTCATGAATCGTATCCGGAGCGGCACAAGCATCGGGCTCGTGCAGGGAGTGGGGTGGTCTTAGGTTTCAATTCCCAGACCCACTCCGCCGTTCGTCCTGGATCTCTTCGCTGACCCAGGCTGGCTAGAGGTAGCCTTGCGCTTATTCGATTGGGCTCGTTCCACGCCAGGTTTCCGAACCTGACCGAACAGCTTCGTCTGCAGTAGAGTGCTGGTCTTGGGCGCAGTGGAACGCGGGTGAGAGGGCCGTGTGGCCATGCTTTCATCCTCGGATTCATGAGCTGATAGAGAGACAGTGCTGTCGCTATCGTATTGCTGCTCCTGAGAGCCCCGTGCGGGAGTCGTAAATTGGCTACTCTGACGAGCAGAGCGCGGTTGCTGTGGGGTCATGGGAACGGATGAGGGAGCGCCATAAGAGCTGTGAGGTTCATGCAGACGGTTTGTGAACTTGTCCGCAAAGAGAAGGGCAGCCAGTCCGTCAGTGGCTTCTCCGCGGCAGATGGTTTGCATCTCATTCTGCATGCCGGGAGAAAGACAGCCGTAGTTGTAGATTTGAGAAAAGTGACGACGGTTGTCTTCAATACGTCGCTTCAGCATCTCGTTCTGCTCGGCCAATTCCACTGATCTCGTGGTGGCATCATCAATGGCACGCTTGGCATTCCGAAGGCGTCGATCCAGGACGTTATTGACAGCCTCTAAATCTTGTGATCGCTGAATCGCAGCAAGGTAGTCATCGGTAGATACAGACTGAGACGGCCTGGGAGTAAGAGGCTCTGTGGGACGGGAGCGGCTGCGATATTCATCGCTCTGAAGAATCTCCACTTCGCGCTTCGCAAGCTGATGTTCGACTTCGGCGCGCTTGACAGCCTCGTTGCTGGCAAAAGAGACTAGGCTATTTTGCAACTTGAAATGCAAAGCAGACATGCGAGCCTCTTGGGCGACCGCGAGAAGATCCTTGGCGATAGTACGAAGTTGAGTTTCGTTGGCATTGTCGATATCTTCGGCGGATGGAAGATTCTCGGATGCGCCATAGGCGTCGCACAATGACTTATCCAGATCGACTGGAGTGACGAGAGAAGGACTGATGGAGCGCGAATGAGACCGGCGCAGAGGAGCGCCGGGGATCTGAGTGGAGGGTGGCGGGGTCATATCGGATGATGAGAGAGGTGGTGGAGACATGAACTTCTTGTCTGACTGGGAGGAGCGGTCCTTGATGATCGGAGCGCTGAGATCTGGCGAGGGAGAAAGAGTGGCCCGTCTGACCGGGGTTGCCGGGGCAAGAACTTCGGCGGGAGCAGCGAGGGGAGTTTGAGACATGGCCGAGGATGTTGCTGGTTGCTAGTTGCTAGCAATAGACTCAAGGGACCAACCGTGGGGATTCGGGGAGGGTATCCTCGCACTATCATGTGGGTTAGTTTATCGCTATCGATAGAGAGAGTGGACCATGCCACTAGAGTGGGAGCCATTGAAAGGCGGTCGAGCGCATACCGGAGAAGAAAGATGGAGGGGAAGATGGGGGAAGGGGAGATAGAACAGCGCGAGTCAGATTTGGACAGTTGGCTGGGAGAGAGGGATATGAAGGGGGGAAGTAGGGCAGTGGGACAGAGGGGATTATGATATCGTGGAGGAGGGGGCTGGGAACGGCAGTGCGCAGTGCGAAATGCGGCTGGGAACTTCGCCAGGTTAACCAAAAGGTTGGTTGAGCCCAGACCATGTGACTGGCTCGACCAATCACAGTTCAGCATCAGCCGCTGCCGAAGCCCCACATTCCCCGATGCGGCTTGGCTTGGCGATCCGCCCATTTTGGCTGGTAAACACGCCGTGAACAATCACGTTGGTCTGGCAACGGTTCAGCTGGAGCTGAAGCTGGGGACATCCTTGCTTCAAACAAGGCAGTGACTCGGTAGAGATAAAGTATATAACTTATGGTATATCTATTCATACAATATATGCTGTATATTCGAACATTCGTCGAACATTCCTACGATCTAACTCTGCCATTGGCAGGAATGTTGGTACCTGAACAGGTACCTGATTGGCGGAGTATGGTTCGGGTCTGAGATGGAACATTCTTTGAGGAATGCTACCTGACAGCCTCTAGGAATAATCTGACAATGCAACCGGATTGACGCATGCCTGCTACTAGCTTGGTTACCCTAGGGTAGGTGTGAGTGGTTGGATTTAGTTAGCTCATGCTGATTCACCTGCTGGTGGGCAGCTGGAAATATACTTCCGTGAACTCAGTATGAGGACAAACAATATGACATAGCATATGCAACTGCAACTACCCAACTCAATGACTTCAGCTTCTCCTACCATGAAAATATAGCTTTTTCTAATAAGACCCAGCCAAAAATAATACTAGTTGTTCTCAATGGCCTGAACCAGCCAGGATCTACAATATACTCTAAGTAATATAATTCCATAAGAGCTAGAGCACCCTATAGATATCAAGGATTTATTCACTAGAAATAGTCTCAAGAATAGCCCTGCAGCACTCCTAGGTGAGTAAATCAAGTTCTTTCATGTTCACTCTCAGCAGGCAGCTCCAAACACCGTACTCATGCATGTATCCCTAGTATGCCAGCGTGGCACGGCCCCGATCCCCAATCCCTGTCCTCAAAGAGCCCACTAAAACTGTCATACTCTTTATTCTGCAGTTACCCGATTATACCGTCATACTATCGAATTGTCGTAGACATGAGGCTGCACCTAGGTACCATGGTGCCCATAGTATCGTCAAGCTCACCTGGGCTGGGCCTTTCTGCCTGAGGCGGCTATCGCGGAAATAAAAGTAAACAAACCCAATCGGATTTCCAATAATTAGCTTCGATCAACTCCCCATTTAGTAACAGGGGGTAACTTGTTAACTTGTCATGGTGGGCCTGCCACTTATTTTTCCATCCGAACTCCTTGAGCATCTCCCCCGCCTTTCACATTCTTGATTCTGCACGGACACCGTTCGGTTTTCCTGACGTGTGGCTGTTGCTGCTCACTCTCACCCCCTCCAACCTCCGCATCACCGACATCCAGCGCCAACATGGAGGGTCAACCCAAAATAGCTGCTCGTCCACCGAGCGGCATCCCCAGACCAATCTCAAGATTGCCCTTGCCAACCACCACCCAATCGAAATCCATCCGCCCCTCACCTTCGCGAGATCGCCTGCAAGCCGATCCTGGTCTCGACCATAGTCGTCTACGACGACCCTCGTACGAGTCACTGCTCAAGAAACCATCCTCACGCTACTCATCACCCGCGAAAACCCGCGAACAGACATCCCAATTATCTAACCAACCCACTGGTGGTTCAGATGAAACCGACGTGCAAGAAGAGGCGAGCTTGGTGGGGGATGAAGAGACTCGCGGCCGTGTACGGCAGATCCGTCCATCGCTATCAGACCGAACAATTGAGACAATATCTAATATTCCACCATCACCGGCATCCGTGAAACGACAATCAAGCTTCTTTAATGGCGCCAGTCCTATAAGATCCCCCTCCAGACCACCATCGAATATGTCCAATTACTCCCGCTCACCGTCACGATCATCCTCCGGTCAGACGACTGGAAATGAGTTTCTATCACAACCTGTTTCAAAGCTTCGTCTTCCCTCTCGGAACCGCCTGTCGGTTGCTTCATCCACCTCTCTGTCGGCAAATAAGATGCCTAATGCTGCCGAAAGCCCTTCAAGGTTGAAAGCACCGTCGGCGCGACACAGCATTGCATTAGGAGGTGGCACTGCCGAGGCCACCACGCCTCTCAAGAAGGCATCGTTGGATAAGCTCAACGCTAAACCATTAGCCAAACCATCACCTGCTCGACCATCGCCGGGCAAGACAGCTACGAAGTCTGTGAAGACCGATATGGGCCCTCCTGAACGTCCGCTGAACGTCCGAAAGACCAGAAAGCCCCAAACAGAGTCTCCATCTGCAAAGAGAGTTCCGTCAACTGCTTCTCGATACATCTCTGCGGCATCCACCATCGCAGACGAACTTACGCCCGAGCAACAGATGGAAAATGAATCCAGAAAGGCATCGAAATCATCAAGTGCTTTACGCGACACCATCGCCAAGGCCAAAGCAGCAAGAAAAGCGGCAGCAAAGAGCGATAAGAGCGATGAAAAACCTACACCACAAGTTCAACCCGCGGACTCATGGGGCAGCATCGACGAAGACCCTTTCAATCAGTTGCCCAAGGGCTCCAATAGCGCTGTACTCCGAAAACGCGTGGAGGGTGCGCGTACGTCGGGTACATTGAATATCGCTGCCCTTTCCTTAACCGAGATCCCTCAAGAGGTGATCAATATGTACGAATTCGACCCTGATGCCACCAACTGGTTCGAAAACGTAGACTTGGTCAAATTTATTGCAGCTGATAACGAATTGACCGAGATATCCGATGCCACATTCCCAGACGTGAACCCCGAGACTTTCGACCCGGAAAAAGAAGAACGTGCGCCTCAATTCGGTGGACTGGAGACACTGGACCTTCATGGCAATGTACTGCAGAGCCTCCCGATGGGGATCAGGCAGTTGCATCAGTTACGTTTTCTCAATCTTTCCAACAACTCTCTCGATATGGAAAAGATCCAAGTTGTGCTCGAGATCTCGACTTTGGTGGATTTGAAACTAGCGAATAACCAACTGAAGGGATCCTTGACGGGTGGGATCAGCCGTCTTGGAAAACTGGAGGCATTAGATCTCCGTGGCAATTCCCTCACGTCATTACCAGAAGAACTTGCCCAGTTGACAAATCTCAAATTACTGGATGTGGGTGAAAACAAGCTGGAATCGCTGCCGTTTACTGCATTGAGCAAGCTTCCACTGCGAACCCTCAATGCACCCAAAAACGCATTACAAGGCACGCTCATTCCCGAATCCGTGGATCGCCTTGAAAAGCTGCAGACGCTGAACGTCGCCAGCAACACAATCGAAGTATTTGCTGCCAACGACTCACTGGTCCTGCCAGAACTGCAGAGTCTCTTCGTCGCTATAAACCGTATCAAGTCCTTACCTTGCGTATCTTCCTGGAAATCTCTGGCGGTTCTTTCAGCGGAGGATAATAGCATCGCCGAACTTCCGGAGGGATTGGTTGGACTGCAGAGTCTCAGGAATGTCGACCTTACCGGCAACAACATCACCCGCTTGGATGAAAAGATTGGTCTTCTGGAAGGACTGACCTCTTTCCGAATTGCCAATAACCCACTTCGCGAGCGGAAGCTGTTGAGCATGTCTTCGGATGAAATTATTCAAGATATGCGCAATCGCTGTGAACCGGATCCTCTAGATACAGATGACGAGGGTTCGGTGGCGACGCAATTTACACTTGCTCCGGAAACCCCGGCGTTGGAGAGTGGCTGGCAGGTTAGACCGGGTGGTCTTCTGGACCGGTCATATTCAGAACTGACCGACTTGCCAACCAGCAAACTGGAACTGATCAACGTGGCAGAAGTTCGTCGTCTGGAACTGCAACATAATGAAATATCCCGCTTCCCAGTTCCAGCACTACAAATGCTTGCAGGCGATCTCATCGAACTGGATCTATCCCACAACCCCCTAGACAGTGACCAGCTACTCTCTTCCCCACTCGAACTTCCAAAACTACAAACTCTCAGCCTGAACGCAACGGGCCTCACATCCATCGAGCCTCTCCTAACAAACCTCAAAGCACCCGCACTAACCGTCCTCGACCTCTCCAACAACCGATTAACCGGCCCCTTACCTCACCTCCGCAACATTTACCCCGAGCTCAAATCCTTGCTCATCTCCGATAATCGAATCAGCACTCTTGACTTCGAGTCCGTGCAAGGCCTCCAAGTCCTCGACGTCAGCAATAACGATATCGACTCCCTCCCGCCCAAAATCGGGCTGTTGGCGTCGGACCGCTCCCCGCGTAATTGGGGCTCCGGCTCGGCGCTGAGACGGTTTGATGTTGCGGGTAATCGGTTTCGTGTTCCGAGGTGGCAGGTTGTTGCTAAGGGGACGGATGCTGTGTTGCAATTTTTGAAGGAGCATATTCCGGCTCAGGATGTGCCGGAGTGGGAGGAGGATGATTTGAAAGCGGACGAGTTTTGAAGGGGATATTTAAGTTGATGGAGCGCGGTGATGGGTTAGGACAGGAATGTCCTAAGGGATAGGCGAAATCCTTTTGTATTATATTATTTTCTGAACTGTACATATTCCAATATTGATTTTATTATGGTATACATTTTTTGGTGCGTTAGAGCTGGCTGCGCGGGGGCTTCTTGTGCCTATTTATGAGCATGTAGATATTGATTGTCTTCCTGAGGCGGTTGATATGTTGAAGCAGGGCAAGGTTAAGGGACGGTTTGTGGTTGGATTTTGAAGTTGATAGTGATGAGCTTGAATTTTATGCTTGATGGAACCTTAAATAAACAAAGTGTATAGTTCTAGCTAGCCATACACAAACTTGGAGGAGGGTTTTTTCTTCCAAGGTTTCAGCTGGAGCTTTCTTCACAATCCAGCTGGTACGATATACAGAGTAGGGCTTATGAGCCTGTCGACTAGTAGGTAAGGGAGCTCGCCACGCGGGATATACTAGATTAGACTAAGGATAACGGCTGGATTGGATACAAGACGGTCCCTTGAAGGAGAGAAGTAAGTAGAAGTGAAGCACAAGGTATTCGTCATTGACAGCGCTCTATCTTTCTATATGCACCCGTTGCCACCCATCATGATATGCCCCTATTTTACATTCAATGCCATCTATTTCCACCCCTCAATCCACAATGTGATCCCTCACTCAGCCTTAGCCTCAATAGACTTGCTCACCTCCTCCATAACCTTCAACCAAGTCCTAGACCAAACAGTAAATTTATCCTCACCCCCAACCCACGCCAACTCCAACGAAGTAACAGTCTCATTCGCAAGCACGCGAATCTTCCTCAAGAACTCCACAGACCTCTCCACATCATCCTCATACAACGCCCCAGCCGCCTCATCCACTAAATCCGGAATCCCACCAAGACTCCCCATCAAAGCCTCCAACCGCTTAACACCACCATCAACCTCCAAAGGCGTCTCGCCAGCATTCTTCAACCGGTTATTAATAACAGCCGGATAAACCTGCACAACAGGCTTAAGAAACCTCAACGTATCCTTCTTGCACTGTAACAGCGCAGCTTTGTCTTCATCTTCATCGTCATCATCATTTTCATCTTCGTCTTCAGAGTGTTCGTCCCCCATCAAATCATCAAAAAATCCATCCTCCTCCTCAGGATCCCACCCCTCAATCTCCTCAACAGCATCCCGAATCAAATCCCTCCACTGCTCAACACGATACACAACAAAGCCCACAACACCCCTATTCGCAACACCAGTCACAGCATCACAAGCTTCCCAAACCCGGCCCGCTGCAACAGTTACCCCGTCCTTGCGCGCCTTATCCATATCACCATTCCCAGTGTTCTTCGCATCTTTCGCATCATCCGCAACACTTTTGACAACAACCACCAGCGCCGCAAACTCCGCCAAAACAGTCTTGACCAACGAGTAAATCTCCGCGCAGAACGCCTTCGTGTACTCCGCCGCTGTGATTAGGTGTGCGGCTGTTATCAGTGACGGGAGGACGGACTCGTTTACGGCGCGGAGGACGGTTGAGAGGGCGCTTGGTGTGAAGGGTGTGGTTATTGTTAGGAGGGAGAGTTTAGTTACTTGGGCGCGGAGGGCGGTTGATGAGGCTGAGAGGAGGGCGAGGGGTTTTGCGTTGGCGTTTGAGTCGCTGGTGGTTGTGGTTGTTGCGGTTTGTGGTGTGGTGAGGGTTTCTTGGAATTGAGTGAGGAGGGATTGGGTTGAGGTGAGGAGGGTTGATAGTTGGGTGGCCATTTTGAAGGTTTGCGGTGGTGGACCGCTGTGGTTTTGCTTCTTTTTGGAAGTTGGCCTTTTGGAGTGGTAGTTGGAGGTTGGAGGTTGGAGGGGTGTGGATGGGCACTTTTTTTTTTGAAGATCGCGGGGCTTGGAGGGCGGGGCTGTGAGTGGGCTAGAGTCTATGTGTATATGTATATAATGGGGATACTAATGAATTGTATAATTCAATGGATTGGAATTAGATATTGTAATCTTCACATACAAATAAATTGAATATTCTATTTTATCTTATTCAATAAATATATAAATATCTTATTCTTTGTTACAGGTACATTTCATACAAAAGTGAGTAACTCACCGCCTTATGTCACACGTAATTAGTCAAGCAGAAAACATAGGCGGTGTGGAACACGCGTTGATGGAGCTGCGCACCTTCACTTGACCTTCGATTCTCGATCTTATCTTCAGCTCAGATCATGGGAACGTCAAAAGCTCGCGCCACAGCGAAAGCTGCAAAAAGCACACCGGAAGTCCCCTCTCGAAGCATCCCCGAGAAAACGTTTATCATCGACAATGGCGCCTACACAATGAAAGCGGGCTATGCGTCCGATGCTACTGGCGAAGAGGCTCTGTCCGCGTGCACTTCGATCCCCAACTGTCTGGTCAAGACACGCGATAACCGTATTGTGGTTGGTCCACAGATTTCCACCAACGTCAGCGATTGGAACGAGGCTAGTTTCCGTCGGCCTGTGGAGAAGGGATATCTCGTGAACTGGGAAGCGGAGAGAGAGATTTGGGAACAATCGTTTTTCGAAGAGAAGGCGACGGCAAGGAATAAGAATCTGAGGATTCCCAAACCCGAGGATACGACGCTGGTGCTTACTGAGGCGCCGAATGCGATGCCTGTCTTACAGCGGAATACGGATGAAATGGTTATGGAAGAATGGGGGTTTGGGGGTTATGTGAGGTGTTTGGGTAAGATTGAAACCTTTTGGACTGTGTATATTGATGGAGGAATTGAGAAGGAGGATGCTGATGGTAGTGCTTTCATAGGCCCGACTCTCAACGCATGGAACGAAGTTCAGTCTTTATTTGGGGATCCGTTGCGAAAGCCTGATACGGATATTTTGCCTACGGATTGTCTTTTGGTTGTCGACTCGGGCTATTCACATACGACTGTGACCCCTGTATACCGGGGTCTCCCGATCCAGCGTGCGATTCGTCGACTGGATATTGGCGGTAAACACCTGACGAACTATCTTAAAGAGATCGTGTCCATGAGACAGTATAACATGGTGGACGAGACCTATATTATGAACGAAGTAAAAGAGTCTGTGTGCTTCGTCACGAATGATTTCACGAATGATATGGAGAAAACTTGGAAGGCGAATCTCAAGCGTCAGGCGGCCTCGGATGAGAGTGTCGTGGTGGACTTTGTGCTTCCTGACCCCAACGCGAACAAGAAAGGTTTCATGCGGCCGCATGATCCTCTGCTACACGCGAAGAAGAAAAAAGGTGCGCTGTCTGGTTTGAGTTCTGAAATTCTTTCTGAGGATGTCTTGGTTCTCGGCAATGAGCGTTTTGCTGTTCCAGAGCTCCTGTTCCGACCAACCGATATTGGTATGAAGCAAGCGGGAATTCCGGAAATAATTCTGCAGAGTCTTTCTGTTCTTCCCGCTGGGCTTTATGCTGCTTTCCTGGCAAATGTCCTTGTTGTAGGCGGCAATGCTCTTATCCCGGGCTTCATGGAGCGCCTGTAAGTTACTGCCTTTCCCCTCGATCTAAGGTCGCCAAATCCACTGACCTATGTAATAGCGAGACCGAGCTGCGTCAACTTGCATCTGCTGAGTGTGTTGTCAGAGTTCGCCGGGCCGAAGAGTAAGTACTATCGTAGATGTCTCCTTGGATACACTTCATGCTAACTGGAATAGTCCCATCTCCTCCACCTGGCTCGGAGGGTCCCGCCTGGCTAGTAACCGAGACGAGCTGAACAAGGTTGCCATCTCCCGACAAGACTATCAGGAGTATGGATCTGGATGGGCCGGTCGACGGTTTGCTGGTACTATTTGAACAATACCGGTAGCGAATATGCGACCCTTCGTGATTTCTCGGAGTTTAGGAAGTTTGTCTACTTGGAGGACTATTTGAAATGCATCAAAGATACCCTTTGTTTTAGTGATAGTGTTTCGTTGAATAAGATAGGATCCGCATTGGCTGGTGCATACCAGAGCTTTCCAATTACTCTCGGGTTACTAAAGATCTTCCTTCTAGCCAGGAACGAGCAAGTATCATTCACTCAAGATGAAGTGATGCAATCCTGAGTCGCTCTTAGTGTCTAGGGTCACTTGGACCTGATCCATCTCCGGCAGTTCCTAAACGTAACCATGGTCATATACGAACCTTAACCCGTCGAGGTGTCTGGTTCGTAAACAGGCCATGTTGCTTGAACCGAGTAGATGTACGACAGACCTATCACGTAGATGGTAAATCAGATCATTGTGGATTTTACCTCTGCAACTTACGGCTGGCTGTCCGAGTCCACACTTGCATGGAAGAAAATACCTAGGGCATGGCTAGCTCGGCGATGGTATGTATATCCCGGTAATGCCGGTTGATTCAATAATAAATAAAATACGTTCAAGTTCATCTTTGTCAAGCTTATCGTTTCATGGATGTCAATTGTTAACTTGAACGCAAATATGTCAGATTCTTCCGTACCAGCTCCTCGACCAAGTCAACGCTTTCCGAATAGGATCTCCCAAGCAATCAAATACCTCCCACGACTTTTTCTAGACCAGAAAGATCTTACGGAACAAGACAACGCTTCTTTTGAGTCTGATATAAGTGAAGTATTAACAGAAACAGAGCTCTCCGATGACCAGATCAGTGAGCAGACGACAATGTCTCCTAACCCTGAAACCAATTGTGGTCGAGCAACCCCAGAGCAAAAGCAAAATGATAAGAAAGTTGGAATAGGCGAGAAATTGAGATGCATTTTCAAGGAATTCTTCATAATCAAAGAGTCAGTTGTGTACACCAGCCCACATTTCCCTTTCCTCTCATTTCTTTCATCCCAACAATAATCAATATCATTATAATTAACATTATCATTAACCAACCCAGGACCTGCGTCAGTTGCTACAAAGAAACCCGACCCAACAAACTAACAACCGCCCCTTGCACCCACCAATACTGCAATCCCTGTCTGCGCAAAATGGCCCACGACTCCCTCCGCAACGCAACCCTCTTCCCAGTCCGCTGCTGCAACCAAACAATCCCAACAAAGTCCGTCCTCCCAGCCCTCAACAAACGCAACAAACGCCTCTACACCTCACGCACCGACGAGGAAGCCGTACCCCCCGCCGAGAGGTGGTACTGTCCGTCGACGAGTTGCGGACGCTGGATCCACGGCAAATACCTGAAGCGAGGTTCTGCGAGCCAGAAATGTCCGCGTTGTCGCGCGCTGATTTGTTCGACGTGTCGGGATCTCGCGCATGGTGAGAGGGAGTGTGTGCAGGATCCGGGGTTGGCGGGGTTGCTTGAGGTTGCGAGGAGGAGACGGTGGCAGCGGTGTTATAGTTGTCATGCTATGGTTGAGAAGATTAGTGGATGTCACCATGTGAGGTGTGTTTGTGGGGTGGACTTTTGGTATGTATGGCACTGCTGGAAATCTTGGAAATGGAAATGGAAATGGGGTGCAAGGGAAGGAAAGGGAGACGCTGATGTCTTTTTCTTTAGTTATGCGTGTGGCCGGGCTTATGCTGGGTGTCGGTGTAGACAGGGTAGTGAGGTGGATAATAATGATGATGTTACTATTGCGGGTGAGGAGCGGGATTTGGATATTGCTCTTTTTCTTTTTGCTATGGGTCAAGCTGAGAGGGAGTTGGAGGAAGATGAAAGAGTGACGGTTGATGTGAGAGAGGCGAGTTTGAATGGGTAGAGGGTAGATCGAGGTATGGTTTTCCTATTTATGTATTCCAAAGAGGACTTCGACTTCGTATTGATAAATGCTAGTGAGTAATCTAAAATGGGATACATGAGGTATAGTGCAAAGAGAAACAATTTTGCTCAACCAGATCCAAGGGGGTCCGTGGCTATCAGTATTCGTAGAAGCCCTTACCGGACTTCTTACCAAGCCAGCCGGCATCGACCATACGGCGGAGAAGACCGGAGGGTCTGTATTTGCTATCGCCGGTTTCCTGGTGCAGGACATTCATAATGGCGAGGCAAGTGTCGAGACCGATGAAATCTGCAAGGGTGAGGGGTCCCATGGGGACGTTAGTGCCGGTCTTCATGATATTGTCAATGTCCTCCCGGCCGCCAACACCTGTCTCGAGGCAGATGACTGCCTCATTGATGTACGGCATTAGGATACGGTTGGCCAGGAAGCCGGGCGAGTCGGCGGAGACGGAGGCAACCTTGCCCATGCGCTGGACAAATGCAATTGCAGTATCCATTGTCTCCTGGGAAGTCTGCAAACCACGAATAATCTCGACGCCTTTCTGGATAGGGACGGGGTTCATGAAGTGGGTCGAAATCACTCGTGATGGAGCCTGCAGATCCGTCGGGTCTGTGGTGGTGGCGGCTGCGATCTTTGTGATGGAGATCGAGGACGTGTTGGTGGCTAGGATGGCATGTTTGGGTGCGATCTGGGCGAGGTTGGTGAAGATCTTCTGCTTGAGATCGACGATTTCGGGAACGGCTTCAATCACAAAGTCAACCGAGGATAGGTCGTCCATCTTGGTGCTGGGCGTGAGCAGGCCACGGGCTGCATCGGCAGCTTCCCGGGTAATACGCTGCTTTGAGACATCCTTCTCCAGGAGCTTGTCTATAATATTGTGCAGACTGCGTTAACTGCCATGTTCCATTGACGCTGAAATATCGCAATAGCGGACATCTTCAATTTAGGGCGGCGGGGGTTGAATTTACCAGCGAACTTGAGACCCTTATCCAATGATGCTTGCGAAGTATCAATCAGAGTCACAGGAACCTGAGCCTTCTGTGCCGCAACCAGAGCAATTCCCAGACCCTATATCGCTATTAGAAATCCCCTCAATTTCTGTCCGGGGAACATGCGACAAACCATTTGACCGGCACCAATCACACCGAGAGACTTAACCTCGGCAGCACTGGCTACGGAGGTAGAGCTGAAGCCACGGGCCACAGCTGGGCCATTGCGGCATACGGAACGAAGAGAAGAGGCAAACATGACTGCACAGGAAGTAGAAGGTGATCAGAGGACAAAGGAGTGAAGGAGGGAAGTGTGTAGGGGAGTAACTATACAGATGTTCACGTGTAAGTCCCCCGACTCCAGACGTCATCGGTTATCTTCGGCTGCGGCGGTGAGATTATTTCTCCGAATCGCCGAGGCGGCCGAGACGCGGAACGCGTTGACGCGCTTGCCCGTTCGAGTTACATTTGGTTTGGAGACTTGCGCTGCCATATACTACAAGTCCATTCCCACACCCGCCCACCATGGAGCAGGAGCCTGTTGCTCTGGGCCATGATGTCCAGGTCGTAGACCCGGATGTGCGTGGTTATGTTTACAGTCTGGTTACTGCTGTGAGTATCTCCCATCGCGGAAGCAAGAGCTGTACATTGGACTGACACCACATCTCACTTTTAGCTCGGAGGTTTCAATGGTGAAGATGCAGACAAATACGTACTGGGAGACGATGCCCTGGCATGTCTGCGTGATATTAAACGATGGTTGAAACTCTACGACGAGAAGAACAATCGCATGGACGTGGCGAGATGTTTGGGAGAGGCAAACCTGGTTAACGGTGACCTACTTCCAATTCTCTCAATCTGGTGGAATAGTGGACAGAAGAGCAAACATATGACGAGGGTTGCCCTGGCGTGCCGTACGTTGAACCCAAGTTCAAGGAATTCCGGATGAGCTAACGAAGGATAGTGGAACTTCTTGTGCCTTTGACATGGCCAATCGAATACCATAGCCAGATGACCGTCAATCACCACCGTCATACCCCATATCTCCAGCAAACGCAGGTACAATACAAACGCGGCATCCTCAAATATGGCGGGTCGAATCTACTGCGCGCAGTAATTCGAATTGCTCTACCGAGCATGGCGGTTGCCCGATCCGAGCGCGAAAGCCGAGACGAAGGAATCCTGAAATTGATGCTTTACTTCATGCGAAATGTTGCGATAATTTCGACAAATGCACGACTTGCGGCAGAAGGCGAAGAGGAAGAGACTTCGAGGTCGGCTACAATTGACGCGTTCCAAGAACAAGATGCCTTCGCCCTTATCCTGACCATGTGCTCGAATGTTGGTGACGATTTCAACATGCAGGACGTGGTATTACTAGAAATCTTGTTCCACCTAGTCAAGGGTGTCAATGTCGACAAACTGTTCATGGAAGAAGACCAGAGGAAGGCGAAGCGAACCGATGAGCTGGGCGACTTGCTGCAAAAGGAATCCCTTGTACGAAGAGAATACGCTAAAAATGCTCCTACACGACACGGTCGATTCGGAACAATGATCTGGGTGAAGCGGGACGACGCTGGGAAAGTTTCCACCGTCTCTGGGCAAGACGTGTTGCGGGATGATCAAACCACACTGCACAAGATGGATCAAAGCAAGAAGTGGAATAGGCCACAGCCTCGTCGCAAGAAAGAGGATGTCGTTCAGAACAACAACTTCAATATGCCCGTTCACCTTTCTCCGTCGGCCTCAAAGAATCTCAGAACCTTCGTGGAAGAGTTCCTGGATTCTGGATTCAACCCTCTTTTTACCCACGTTAGAAAAGCGATCGAACGCGAGGCTGAGCGAGTCCTTGAAATCAACTCTCGTCAATTTTTCTACACGGTTGGCTGGTTTCTTGAGGCAGAGCGCGCACGACGGGCGTCTCAAGTCAAGAAACGCACTGAGCAAGCAAAGCCAGCTAAGGAAACAGAGCCGGACAGCTATGGCTTGGTCGCTGGAGTTTTGAACCAGGAGACCTTCATCAGTCTCAACCGGGCTATGCAAAGTAGCTTCGATAATAAGGAATGGGATGATCTGAACGCTCAGATGCGATGTTTCACTCAGATCCTTCTGACTGTCCAAGAAATGGCCGTGTCGCCGATTGAAGAGGACCAGGAAATTGCCGAGAACATCCAAAATCGAATTTTCTACGAAGAAACAACGCATGACAGGATCCTGGCTATTGTCCGTGGATACAAGGATCAAGGATTTGGCTACCTGGATGCTGCGACTGAACTTTCACATGTTTTCCTACGAATGCTTGAGCGCTACTCGAAGGAAAATGCCGATATGCAGATCCGATCCAAGCGCAAGGCCAAGCGTAAGAAGAAGGCTGAACAACTTGCTGGGCAGGAGGGAGCAGAGGATGACGAGCAGAATTCCGAAGACGAAGAGATGCAGGACATTGCCCAGGTCACCAAAGAACGAGCTTTCGATTTCAAACGATTTGCAGCGAAGTTTTGCAACCAAAGCTGCGTGGACACCTTTGTCGCCTTTACCGAGTTTTACAAAGAGTTGAATTCGGAGCAATTGAAACGCGCCCATCGGTATTTCTACCGCATTGCCTTTAAACAAGAGATGACGGTTTTGCTCTTTCGGTTGGACATAATCAACCTATTCCACCGTATGATCAAGGGACCTGGTGCGATGGACAATAGCAAGCCGGTTTTCAAAGAATGGGAAGAGCTGGTCCGACAGATTATTCGACGCCTGGTCAAAAAGATTGATCAGCGTCCGGCCCTGATCACGGAATTGCTCTTCAGCAAAATGAACCAAACTGTTTTCTACCTTGAGTATGGGCATGAAAGGCAAACGATATCTACAGCCAAGCGTGCGCCGGCACAGCTTGAGATTCACTCGAAAGATGCGACAACGACTGATGCTAAACTGGGGATTATCGTTGGTGCACTTGTTCTGGATGGACGGACGGACCTTGTGAAATGGGTTGTTGATGTTTTGGACTCGGCAGCTTCTGAAAGGGAGGCATGGGAGACTCAGGATGAAATGAGTCGTGCGGAGAACCCTGAGGCCGGCGGTGCATCCAATCCACTAATTCGTAAGTATAGAATTGCCGCCGATGAAGATAAAAGCTAACCCCATCCAGCTGTCAAGCCGCGTGACGACTTCTGCGCAAACGCCATGTTTGCAAACCCGAAACTTCGCCTCCTACTCAATGAGCTCGGGTTGCAACGACTTGGAGTTGAAGATGTACCCGGTGCCTCCTGGGTCGTCCCAGCGCCCATGACATCGAAAGAACTTCGGGAGTCTATCGCCACGCTCAACAAGTCCATACTCAACCCAATCCCCGAAGGAAGTACCGAGGATCCCCGAGAAAAGCTTCGGCGGAAGAACACAGGCTCTGCCCGAGATAGTCTTGCACAAGGAACTCTCGACGTCAACTTCGGTTCCGAGTCTGAGGGCGAAGATGTGATTCCAGATGGAATCCTATTTCCTCCAAACCCACGATCCAAGTCCAATGCACTTGACGAACTGAAAAAGAAGCGCAAGAAGAGCAAGAAGAAGGACGACCCCGAGCGAGAGCCGCTAGACGACGAGGTTCTCGAAGCGCGACGTGAAGCTCGCCTTTCTAACGCGCTAGCCCGCCAGGCTAAAATTAAGAGTGACCTTTTCATTCATGCTAGTGATGAAGAGAGCGATGCTGACAACGACGCTGAGTTCTTCCGTCTCGAAGAAGAGAGACGGAAGAAGCAAGCTGAGAACGTGAAAAAGGCCTTGTTGACCGGGCGATTAGAAGACAGCTCTAAGGGCAAGAAAGGAGCTCGCAAACGCAAGAGTGATACGGGGAAATCAACGGCGACTGCGGAGCCAAAACGCCAGCGTCGTGGATCCGGGTCAGGTAGTGATATTGGTAGTGACGGTGGCAGTGATGATGATATTCTGATGGCCGATCTGGACGAGTCATCTCGCTCGCAGCAGGATGTTTCGACTAGCCACGGCGCTCGTGAAGATGAAGATGAAACGCCCCTCACATCAGCAGAAGACGATCTCGACTTTGACGACGACCTTGTCTTCAGTCGGGATCGGAAGTCGAAAGCCGACGCAGACGCAGACGTAGACGTACCCGATGGGGATGACGAGGATATCCCTGTCGTATCCCGGCGCATGCGTGGGGGATTTGTGATTGAGAGTGATTCCGAGTAGAGCGATGACATACATTTATGATGACATTATGCGGCGTTTTGCATTGGGCTGTGAAGGGATACCTCTACCTATACTTATACCTCAGTTTGAAAGTTTTTGGGTTTCAGATACCCTCTCTTTGTAATATTCATTCGTAATGCCTATATTCAACGATATCTAACATCCTCATCCTCCCTCCCACCGTCACCATCATCAACTTCTAAAGATCGTATAATATTATCAACCGGCCACCCAGTCTTTGACCCCCACTCCCTAACACCCGCCAGAATCTCCCTCAATTGACACCGATCTCGAAGCCAACACCCACCTAAAAGCGTCAGTTCGTAAGTCCAAGTCCAAGTCCAGTCAGTTCAAGTCCTGAGGTCAAACGTACAAAAACCAATCGGACCAAAAGAATTAATCCACACAGCCTGTGACTCACTCGCCAGCGCCAGCGCACAGATCTCCAGACTGCGCTTTTCTACATCCCGAGTTAACTCCGTTACCTGTGTTATATTGTCCATCGGACTGGTCTCCGTCTTTGGTTGGGCCAGTGCTAGGATTATCTTTGCTGCTTGGTAATATTGGATTGCGGCGGCTAAGAAGGATCAGTAACGCCACAACTCCGGACATGGAAATCATCATATATGCCAGTGATAAATATATGATGTGCTGATTCGGATGTACGTACCATGCCACCCATGCAACGTCCGCAAAGAAGGGAAATACCCCCCAGCCGCACCTACACCACCCCCAGGCCGACGGGTGATAATCGGCCTAAATGAATCCGGAAGACTTTCTTTCCACCTTTCCAGCTCAGATTCCACAGCGCGCAGTCTAGCGGTAGCTGGGGGAGTGGAGGTTGAGTCGAAGCAAAGATTAATGACACGGCCTAGTAAGACGGTGATGGTATTTGCGTAGTCGTCGTCGGCGGAGGCTTCGGGGGATACCGATACTGTTACTAGTAGATGGTCGAGATGGTCTGAGAGGTCGAGCATTAATTTTCTACGCTCGAGGAGGGCGACGGTTATGTCTTCTCTGAGGTGGTTCCAGAATGCGGCGCGGGAGAGGGGGGATAGGGATAGAGATTGTGGGGTTAGACGGGTTGAGAGGATTGAGTAGCAGCCTTGGAGGTGGGATTGGGAGGTTAGGTTTTCTGGGGAGTTAGCGACGCCTAACCAGATTATTTATCAAGAGCGTAGGGTTATATTGGGGTATGGGACATGGGATATGGACATGGGGAAAGAAGGGGGAAATACGGGAGATTATTTCAAAGGAGCGCAGGAGACATATTGCAGCGAGGACTTCGCCGGTTGATATCGATACGTCGTCGATGTTATGGGTGATTTTTAGGAGGATCTGGACGCTTTCTAGGTGGTAGAATTCGGCTTGGGCGAGATGTTGTTCTGGTTCTGGGCTGGAGCTGGAGCTGGAGCTGGAGTTGTGGAGACTTATGGCGGAGAAGGAGAGGAGGGCACTTAGGAGGAGGGGACTTTGTCGTGCGAGGACGGGGACTGTGTCTGTAAAGTGGTGGTGGTGGTCGTTTAGATCGTACCAGGAGGCGAGATTGTCTTTATAGTGTTTGAATAGATGGAATACTTCCGGGTCTTGGAGGGCTGTTTCTGGGTTTGATGTTGGTGTTAATGTGAGCTTGGAGCGATGTGTTTCATTTTTGCTGGTCTGGGTTGAAGATGTTGATCTAGGTGTTGCTGGAGATCTTGCTGCTGTTGCTGCTCGACTTGCTGACGGCCATTGGCATGCTCGATGGCCTCGTCGGCAGGGTGTACAGCTCGGCTGGATGCCGTCACCTTTGAGGGGAGTTTTAGTTGTTGATTCTTGTAAGCTGTGTATGTTGGATGTTTGATATAGCGCTTACAACGGACGCGACGTCGTCGGCACTCCTCGCTATATGTGTAGTGTTACATTGGGTTCTGTTCTTCTGGGGTGGCGATCCAAGGCTCACCAGCCTAGTCTGTTAGCTTCAATGGTATCATAAGGAATGAAGCACTAAGATCCTGGACCCACGATGTAACTGGAACGGGCGTGGCATTGCGTGGTGGAACGAGAAGAGTGCAGGATTGTTGGAAGGCAAAGGCGAAGGAGAAATACGAAAAGCGAAAAGCGAAAAGCGAAAGGCGAAAGGCGAAAGGCGGGGCAGGTGGCCCACAGTGGGGGACAGCCACGAAGTATAAGTACTGGCTATGCTCGACATTATTTTCTAAATATCATATTATTTAAACAGCATCCATTATATCCATGACATCCACCATGTGGTCTATATCACGACTAGCCAGATCCTGTCAACCTCTTCGGACAATGCGCTCACTAAGTACCGCCTCATACCCCAACACCATCAAGCCGTCAAAAACCGAGGTCCAGAAGGGTCAACTGGCACCAGAAAACCTCGAAGTCGCAATTCGGAGTCTATATCATGACGGCTTAGTCGTGGTAAACGATGTCGTACCACACGATATGCTCGATCGATTGAACGAGAAAATGATCCAAGACGCGCACACCCTGTTCGCCCGCAAAGAGAACAGCCCCTTCAACTACAACCCGAACAACATCCAACAAGACGCCCCTCCACTGCGAGAGTACTTTGAGCCGCAGATTTTCATGAGTAGGCCTAGCCCAGACACAGATATAGCTCAACCGTGACAGTCACACTAACAAGCTAAACCAGATTCAATCGCAACCCAAATCACATCCACCGCACTAGGACCCAAACCAAAATGGACCTTTTGCTCCGGCAACACAGCAATGCCCCCAACACCCGCCTGTCCACCCGCCTCACAACCCGTCCACTCAGACGCAGACTTCCACCACCCAGACCACCCATTCGCCCTCGTCGTCAACGTGCCCCTAATTACCATGACGCCCGAGAATGGCTCAACGGAGGTCTGGCTTGGCACGCACCGCGAGACCGGTCTGCATGTGCAAGAGGGACTTCATGGGGAACGGGCTAGTGGAAGGATCAAGGCTGAGGAGCTGGAGAAACGGCGCACTGTTAGACCGCCCGTTCAGCCTGTTGTGCCGAAGGGATCGATCGTCTTTAGAGATTTGAGACTTTGGCATGCTGGGATTGGGAATCGGACGGATGATGTGCGGGTGATGCTCGCGATGAGTAAGTGGAATTTTGTGAAAGCAATGTTGCGTTTTCGTTCTAACAAGCTTCTAGTCCACTTCGCGCCATGGTATCGGAATCCAATGAAATTGCAGTTCTGCGATGATTTGAAGTCCGTGATGGAAACGCAGAATAGTTTGGAGATTCCTGTTGAGTGGGAGTCGAAGGAGGCTATTACGCAGCAGTACTTGAATAGGGCATTTGGTAATGCTTATGATTTTAGCCAGGGAGGTTGAACCCAAGTTAAGTCGTAAGCTGGGCTGTACAATACCATCATGACGTATATAGAATGAAATCGATTTAGCCTATACCTACTAGTATATTGTGATGCGGGGTATACTAACCCATACTAATCATGCAGGTCGTATTCCTCAAACTAACTCCATCTATCAAGATTGGATGACTCTTATACGAGCAAATCGGCCCGTGCCCGCCCAGCCCAGCCCAGCACTAACTATAAAGACTAAACCCCTCACCATCCAACCCAAACTTGATTACTTGTTACTTTTACTTATCACTTGTACCTAAAAACAAAATGGCTACCAAAACCCTCAAAGCAACCTGCCACTGCACCTCCACCAAATTCACCCTCACCCTCCCAACCACAAGTCTCCCCCTAAAAATCCACCTCTGCCACTGCAGCCTCTGCCGTTACACGCACGGCACACTGAGCTGTTTCCACTCCACACTCCCCGCCAACATCAGCCCCAACTTCACCGCCCCGTCCAGCTTGGCCAATCTAACCGCCTACGCCCAGCCTCGCTCTAACTCTACCGCTTACTTCTGCAGTACCTGTGGCTGCCATGTTGGGGGGTTTAATGGGGATAGTGGGCGGTGGACGGTGGCGAGTGCTATCTTTGAGCGAGATGGGGATGGTGAGGGGAAGGAGGAAGTATGGCGGTATAATGCGCATATGCTTCCTGATTCAGCGCCGGGTGGTGGGTTGGCGGGGATGATAGATGAGGTTGAGGGGCGGCGTTTTGAAATTGATGATCTTGGGGGGAAGGCGTTGCCGGATGTGGAGTTGACGATGGAGAGGAGGAGTAGCCAGCAGCAGTTGAGGGCGGAGTGTCATTGTGGTGGGGTGTCGTTTACTATTGCACGGCCTAGGGAGGAGTTTGTGGATAGTTTGGAAGGGAAGCGGTGGGTTTGGGATGGGGATGGGCAGGGGGATGGAGGGAAGAAGTGGCTTGCTTGTTTGGATGTTTGTGATGATTGTCGGTTGGTGTGTGGGACGAATGTTGTTGCATGGATGTTTGTGCCTGTTGATCATATTAGTCCGCGTCTGCAAGATGGTTTGATTGGGACGGCGAAGAGGTATCGGTCGTCGGAAGGGGTGAGTAGAGTGTTTTGTGGGGGGTGTGGTGCGACGGTTTTCTATGCTTGTGATGATCGGCCGGGCATTGTGGATGTTGCGGTGGGGATTTTGAGGGGGGAGGAGGTGATGGTGGAGGATTGGTGTGTTTGGAGAGCTGGGAGGGTGGCTGGGTTGGGCGATGGGATGAGGTTTCATGCTGGATTTACGAGGGCTTTGGTTGATGGCATGAAGAGGTGGGGGAGTGAGCGTGGACATCCAATGGATTTTGTGATTCCTTGAAGCAACTATACAATATACTAGTATTGGAGATTGATGATGATAGGCATTGATTAATAGTTATAATAGATCTTGGAACAAGATGTCATATGCATCAGAGCTTTAGTGGGGTTACATAGAGAAAAGAAGGATTGATAACAGACTATATCTAATCGATAGAGGAGAATCCGATCCCATCAGCTACTTAGTCTTATACTCTAAGCCTAATTGTACTGGCTAACCCTAACTGTGCTTATACCCTAGCCATTAGAGTAAATGAAGACAGGCAAAGGTAACATCCCAAGATCTGCCTGTACTACTTTGATTATCAATCAACCCCACCAAACACGAGTAACCAGCAAGTCAGATTTATTTCTTCAGGGAAAAACGGCAATTGGCTTACGGCTTGCCGATGACACGCCCTTCGGCAGAGTGACCCACCATGAGTCAAAGACCCAAGCTATCATAAAACCCGAGCTACCCCAGAAAGAAAAAAAAAAGAAAAAACAAACCAATAAACCCAATCCAATCCAGCCAACAACATGACTCAACTGGACTTCGTCACCCTCGACGTCTTCACCCGCAAGGCATACGGCGGCAACCCCCTCGCCGTCGTCTTCCTAAAAGACTCCACCCTAACCCAACGCCAAAAGCACATCATAACCAAAGAATTCAACCTATCGGAAACAATCTTCGTCCACCCAATCCAAACCCCCACCAAGCGAACAATCGACATCTTCACCATCGAATGCGAAATCCCCTTCGCAGGCCACCCAACCATCGGCGCCGCCTCATGGTTCCTCTGTCTTGCCCCGGAAGTCGCGGCTAGCAACGGCACCAGCGGCGTAACCTCGCTGATCACCAAATCTGGCGAGATCCCGATCAGCATCTCAGATGCGGCGACGGGGGCTGTTTCCGCGCGGATTGCGCATAATACTCGGATTCACGCTGCCAGATTAAGCGTCAAGGATCTACTCAACTTCCACCCTAGCGTGGCGCCGTTCTTCCCGGATGAAACGGCGTCGTTCCCCCTCTTCTCCATTGTGAATGGAATGAGCCAGACGTTCATCGAGCTCCCCTCGCTCGAAGCTTTGGCTACCGTCACCACCGCGACGGGGGGAAAATATGTCCCCGTGGAGAGCAGCTCCTATCTCGATGAGGGGTGGAGGAATGGTCTGATCTGCGTGTACTTCTTTGTGCGCGATGTCGACGATGCGGTTACTGGGCGGAAAGTGATTCGGACCCGCATGATGCTGGGTTCATTTGAGGATCCGGCGACGGGGAGCTCGGCTAGTGGGTTGGCGGCGTATTTGACGCTGACGGAGGGCGTGGCGGGAACTCAGCATGATTATCATTTTGTGCAGGGGGTTGAGATGGGGAGGAGGAGTGATATTGGGGTTAAGGTTGCGTTTAGTGAGGAGAGGAAGATTGAGGAGGTTGTTTTGACGGGGACGGCGGTGGAGGTACAGGAGGGGAAGATTACTGTGCCTGAGGAGTAAGAGTCGGGGTCGGAATTGGGAACAGATTTATCAGACTTAGCGAAGTCAGCTCAGCTTAGCTTAGTGGATGGGGCCGAGGATTATGCATGACTCAAAATCTAAGTATGGCTTTGCCACAGCCTTGCGGGTGATCGTTTTCTTTATTGGTGCCTGAAGAAGGCTGTGCCTTGTCGAAAATAAAATAGTCCACATTTAAAGGTGGTAGCTTTTGCTGTTCTGATTGCCGTAATTAGTTCACGTCCACGTTTTAAAGATAGTCGATTTTGGACAACATTTGTCTTCACCTCCATATATGGCTCTAGTTGCCCCGCGCCAGCCTCCATCTATCCCGACCCACCGCGTCTTCCCAGGACAACTTTCACGCCCCCAACCTTACAGTGTACAAAGGGCTCGGTATAAAGCACAGCTAATCCAGAATGAATTGGAAAATGCAAAAGCGCCACCCCTAATCGAATCCGATTTCATCAAAAGGTTAGATATACGCACGACAGCGGGATCTAGGTCTAGATCTAGGCCTAGGTTTACCCTGGGTCAGGAACATTCGCATTGACAAGACTAGATTCTTCGCCCTCCCATCCGAATTACGCAATGAAATATACCGCCACCTCTTCGTCCAACCCTGCAAATTCAACGTAAACCACAAAGAAACCTGCCGATACGAAGACCGAGTCCAGGTCGTCTGGCCCGGCCCCAGTCTCTCACGAACCGGAAGCTGCGCGCGATGCTCCGATTATGACTATCGTGTACCGCAGGTGAATATATTTAATTCTCCATTTCGCAGTAAATGGGCGAATCCACATACTAACGAGTACCTCTGCGATAACTGCTACTGGGACGTTGCGGGGAGGGATTATGGTGATCCTTGTCTGAGGTCGTTTCGGTGTTTGTGTACGCGACGCAGCAGTCTGGACATCTTGCTCGTTAATAAGCGGTTTTATAACGAAGCTGCTAAAATCTTTTGGTCGGAGAATTGCTGGGCGTTTGAGTATCCGAATCTACTGGCTGGATTCCTGCGCGCGGTTTCGCCGAGGGTTAGGTCGTGGTTGAGGCGGATTTCGTTTATGCCAAGTCATAAGGACGTTGTCCATGATGATACGACTGTTTGTGGGGTTGGTTGGGGAGGACCGTGGCATGATCAGATTGAGGATCCGCTTGGGTGGGAAGATATTAAGAGTTGTTGGCAGATGCTGCGTCAGTGTGAAGGGCTGACTTGGTTGGAACTTGATGTTTATTGTTTGCAGCGGTTGGACTGGGCGCTGCTGATTCGATTGATTCGTGTTAATGGGCGGGTTATTTTCTCGCGTCGTCCTGGTGACAGTGAGATTAATTCTAGGCGAATTAATACGAATCCGCAGATTTGGCTGTCTATTTCGTGCCGACAGCCGGTGCAGACGCCTACGACGGAATTAATGGTTGAGAGTATGACGGGGTCGAGGAATATGAAGTCTAAGGCTTTGAAGAGACATTATGCGATGACTCCATTGCATGAAATATATGGAGGAGATATCTATCCTCCGTTGGATGATGATTGGTAGTGCAGCGTGCTACCATATGAAAGATCAAATCATCCACAAACCACCTAGGCATTTTCATCTATTTCTCTAGATGTATCATATTAAATCTTCTTTTCGCCAGCCAGCTCCCTCATAACCTTAATCGTCCCCTCAACTGCCATCTGACTCATCTTTCTCTCCTTCTCCTCAAACGCAGCCAATTCCTCCTTCGAGACGCCGGGGTGTCTCCACTCGAAGATATAAGTCATATAGAGCTCCCCGCCCGCACCTTCGCTGATGACATTGGAAACCCGGCTTCCGTCGGGCTGCTCGAACTCCACGCGACACGGTTCAAAGGCCGTCACGACCTCCCTGACTTTCTTCTGTGACTCGCGGAATAGGACTTCGCGGACGGTAACGGGGTTTCCTTGTGCGTCCGTGGACTCGCTCACGACGTCTGTGGACTGGATTGCTGCCGAGACGAAAGTCTCTGCTGAGCGAATCTTTAGGAGGAGTCCGGCCCAGATTTGGGATTTTGTGAGGGGCGATGTTCCCGGTGAGTTGATGGGTGCCGTGAAGGCGATGTTGTTGGTGGATGACATGGTAGAGGAGGTGGAGATGTGAGAGAAAAGTGGTCTATTCGAGCTTATTGTAAATTAAAGGAATTGGAATTGAGTGTAGACAAGGACAATTGCAACGCAGGGTGGGTTTTATATTGAAGTCGAAATTGAAGTTGAAGTGAGGGTCGGCCATCGCGCCTCGGGGAATGCGGCATGACGTAAACGCGAGCGGTTGATAAGCGTCGGCGTTGGTGGAGGCCGACGATTATATATTGGCATGGGATGGTTGTATACATCTGAGATGAGATGGGATGAAATGGATATGAGTAGAATGGGAGTTTGACTTTAGAGTATACAACATATAATCCCTGCAAAAATCAGCCTGCATGGGTTGGTTGAGTTTGAAATCTGTACATGTACCCTAGGGTAGCTTCTATAAAACTTGCATCCAGTCAGAGTGGAGTATCAAAATATCATTTTATAACCTAAACCCCAACACTACTTCAACCAAGCATCCCAAGAAGCTTCTCCCTCACTTCTCCAACATCGAATACATCACATCCGACCTCACAGTATACTTAACCCCCCGAAAAACATCATCCCCACTATGCATCAAATGTCTCTGCTGAAAGATAAGTATCGAACCCGTCTTCGGATAAACCCTAACAGGGTCCTTCTGATACATTTTACTCATAAACGAAGTCGCACCCCCCAAAAGGACTTCCTCCTCCCCTCCCCTCCCATCCCCTTTCTCCCTCTCCCTCTCCTCAATCCCCTCCCTCAACTTCTCAATCTCAGCATCCGGATCCCCCCCAATCTCAAGCCTCGCCTCCCTCTCCGCAAGCTCCAAATAGGGCCTCAACTCCTCCATGTCCTGCTCCCCCTCCCCATTCAAATACAAATGAACCGTAAACAATGACCGCTCACTCTCATCAGGCGTAACATAACACCCATCCCAATGAGGCCGGAAATAATCGCCCCCCTCATACCGCAGAAACCGTAATCGCTCATTTAGTCTCGGCTGGAGGAATACATCTCCCCGCCGTGCGGGGCCCTCGCCCGTTACGGCGGGCTGATTCTCCACGCGCGCGATGCCGAGCTCCTGCATGAAGGGGAGTAAACGCTCCGTGAGTCGTTTGGAGAGATCGGTTGAGTCGAGGATGATTCGGCCGCTCTTGCGGCTGTCGACGGACATTATTTGTCGACCGCCGCCGGCGTTGATCATGGCGCGTTGCCAGACTGGAGTTGGTGGTTGGGAAGAGTCTGTTTGTGGGGTTTCGGTGCTGGGTGGGATGGTTGACTGTTCTGCTATGTCGAGGAGTTCTTTGCACTCAGCTTCGCTTAGGAAATTGTCGACTACGGCGGCGACGGCGTTTTTATATATCAAGACTGATGGTAATACTGCCGAGAGGTCGAGGCGATGGAGTGTTGCGTTGAGGGGTGGACCCCGAAGGAAGTTTTGGGGTATCTTGAGTGAGGCCATCTTTTATTTTGACTTTTGATAAACCTTATTTTTATTTGAGTGATTTTGGACGAGCGAGGGGGGCAGATGGGTTTATTTATGTCTGAAAGCCGTCTGATTCAGCCTTGTAACTGAGTCATTTCGGCGGGTGAGGCTCTGCTGTTGCCTATACCGCTACACTTGAGATATATAAAGATGGGATATGGAGATATGGGAGGGAAACAGAAAGGCAGAAAGGGGAAGAGCACAACTATCAAATAATTCTTGATGCTCATCTCTTTCTACACGCTTGTTTCTGGCTGAAATTGATCGTTTGCGGGGTTGGCTTGGGGTACGGTAATCGAGAGGACAGTTCGCTACGCTAGTAACTGGGCCGGTAGAAAACTTAAACCTATGCATTTGACACCCCAATTTGATCCTTTGAGTATCTAAGAGAGACTTTAGAATATATATTAGTTTATTATTCATTAAGGTTAATATCATAACCGACGAAGGAGTAAATTAAACCGTCACTTTACTCTGGTGTTGCCCTGTGATTACAGAAATAAGTGGGGTACACCCTAAAACTAACCAATCAGAACACTAAAATTCCCACAACCTCGACTAGTTTACCACCAAAACAAGCGTTTTCAGAGATTCTCCTATCCTATGGGTATTTCTGATGTATATGTTATGGTATCAGATCACTTAACACTATCATTAACCATGAGAAATTGCCTTTTGCAGACGGTATATATTAGAGGTGAGCTGATGGCGAACTGTCCTTTATCGATGTATCTGTTTTTGAAGATTATACTTAGCAGTTTTTGCAGCATTGTGGGAAATGGGCCGAGCCGAAATTTGTGATAGAATGGACAATACGTCCTTTTATTACTTTGATCGAACAAAAAAGATGTGTTTAGAAGGTAGGATAAAGCTGGCGTATTTGTCTCCATGTTCTCCAGACTTGCTTGCTATTAAGGATTTTTTTGCTGGGTTGTGAGTCTTCGGCGAAATTCGCAGTTCTACGAAGAATATACTGACCAAGGATTTGATGTCTTTCTCGAATGATATGTTGACGTCGTTGGTGTAAAAGAGAAACGTGCAGAGGGACACATCCGTCATGCAGGTCCGTATGTAGAGGAGCTATAGCACAGCTACAGCAAGAATCGAGTATTTTTAGTACTAGATTAATGTTCTCGGTTCAGCGAGAAAACTCTTACAGTATACATGGGATATACATGCTGTATCTCGGGAATTACCATATTGGGCAATCGCGTAGCCAATGATAACGATTTCCATTCATTTGAGCTAAACCCAGATAGGTAATTTTTCAACCAATGAACAGTCTTATATGCCATTTCGGACGGAGAAGACATTGGAGATTCAAATAACCAACAAGTCTTACTTTGTGTAGTGCTATAAATATTGGGATCTTCTCATTTTACCTAAATACAAGTTCATTTCATTATTTCATTCTTGAACAACTACATTTATTTTCCCTCTTCGTGCATCGCTGAAAAACCACCGCTGCGATATGGTACACAGACATCATGAAGTGTTTGAAGGACCCGTTCTGGAGAGATCAAACGAGGACAGCCAACAAATCACTTCTGACAAGAACGTTGAACGAATGAGAGAAACTTTCGTTCCAGGGACCCCAAAATACCCTTCTGGCATCAAATTTACCTTCATCTTTGTGGCTCTCTGCCTGACTGTTTTCTTGGTCGCTCTGGTCTGTGCTGCATACTTCCTCTATCTATACCTCTTCGAAAAGGCCATACAGGATAGCTAATACGAATGCATCAAAAGGACCAAACTATCATTGCTACGGCCATCCCGACCATTACGTCCCAATTTCACAGCGTCGAAGATATTGGATGGTACGGCAGTGCATTTCTCCTCACGACCTGCAGCTTCCAGCTTCTTTTCGGGAAGCTCTATACCTTGCTATCGTTAAGATGGACTTTCATTGGTGCCGTGTTGATCTTCGAAGTTGGCTCTGCCATCTGTGGTGCGAGCCCTAACTCCGTTGCCCTCATAATCGGACGAGCCATTGCCGGAATTGGAGGCGCGGGTATATTCTCTGGCGCATTAATCATTATTGCCAAGTCTGTCCCCTTAGAAAAGAGGCCTGCATTTACAGGAGTAATTGGTGCTGTTTGGGGTATAGCGAGCGTGGTGGGCCCCTTGCTAGGGGGTGCTTTTACAAGTCAGTCCGTTTCTTTTCTTATTTATTGTTATTTTTGCACATTTCCTTCATATCAAATTGGTGCTAATGTCGGATCATTCTAGCTCATATCTCGTGGCGTTGGTGCTTCTACAGTATGATACCCTTACCTCTTGATGTGATTGGCACGGCATAGACTGATACAATCCCAGTTAATTTGCCGATAGGCGCCGTAGCCATTCCCTTCATACTTTTCTGCTTGCCTTCGCAGCCACCAGAAAAGCAGCTGAAGCAGGAAAACTGGTCTGTGGTGTTAGGCCAGTTTGATCCCGTCGGGACGATCTTCTTCGTTGCAGGCATTATTTGTCTCTTGATCGCACTTCAGTGGGGAGGGAGCCAAAAACCATGGAGCGATGGCCGCGAGATCGCATTGTTAACGGTATTCGGCGTACTGACTATCGCCTGGGCTGTAGCGCAATGGAGAGGCGTCGAGAATGCTACAGTGCCGCTCCGTATTCTGCGACAGCGCACGGTGGCATTTTCGACCTTTTATATCTTCTTTGCGAGTGCGTCATTCGTTTTGCTAATATATTATTTGCCGATTTGGTGAGCTCGAGAATATCCCTGCTAATTCTGGTGTAAATCCTATTAATCATGAGAACAAAACAGGTTTCAGGCAATAAAAGACGATTCTGCAGACCAATCGGGAATTCATAACTTGCCAACAGTGTTGAGCGTTGGTAGGTACACCCCTCCCCTTCAAACTTGGTGCAATGCAGCATCCACCGGAAGACTGGAGCGATTGACAAAGAACACAGTGGTATTTGCCATTACAAGTGGACTAAGCGTCACTGTGGTAGGATACTATACCCCGTTCATGATTGCAGGGTCGATAGTAATGGCGATTGGCGCGGGCCTATTCTTGCTGTTCCGAGTGGATGTTCCCCTGTCGATGTGGTACGTGACTGCCAAAGCATACTATATAGCACTCCTTCGCTAACCTATACCAGGCTTGGATTTCAAATCGTCTTCGGCGCGGGCGCTGGTATTGGACTCGAACTACCGAATATCGCCGTTCAGACGGTCCTTCCCGAAGAGGACGTCTCCATCGGGACATCTTTGGTGGTCTTTGCTCGATCTCTTGGGGGTGCCATCTTCGTCTCTGTGGGCCAGAATATTTTCAGCAATCACATTGTCTCCGGCATGCTTGCCCGAGTTCCGGAGTTGGACCCTTCCATTGTTATTAAATGCGGAGCAACTGATCTTCAGCAAACAGTTGGGCAAGCGACTTCGGGACAGGTCAATGCGATAGCCGGTGTATTGGAGATTTACAATGATGCCATCGTCCAAACATTTGCGGTTGCTTTGGTCTTGGCCTGTGTATCCATCATTGGTGCCTTGGGTGTGGAGTGGCGCACCGTGAAACGTTCTCCCAAGGGCATAAAGTCGGACCAAGTCAATTAGAAGCAGAGGAAAGGATCGGACACAAGACTTTGTGAAAGGGATATTTCTGAGCTGTCGGAGTGTCGGGAATTAATCGATTGAAAACAGTTGAGCCAGCGTGGAGAATAGTAACAATAGATTGAAGCGCGCCGGGGGGCGGGGGTGGTTAAGAATCTCTTTGCTCTCAGCACTACCATGCCCAAAAATAGTAGTCTGTCACACCTCGATGGCGATGTACTAATTGAGCATGTCACTGTTAAAGAATTCCCAGAACCAAGTATCAGATGCCACTGCAGATCCAGATGTTCCAAAGCTAGTATCCTCACTGTGCGTGACAGGGTGGTACGGAGGTGTAGCAGGTTGGATAAGCTCATCCAACTGACATACATGTCCATCAAGCGGTCTGGAATTGCCTGAGGTTGACTTATTTTCTGGAGCCTGAATAGCAGTGGAGGAGCCGCTGGGAGCCACCGTTGGTATCAGAGAAGCAGTGTTCAATTGCCTGTTGTCGGAGTTGGTTGGAATACTGCCCATTGTTGGATCTTCATCTGCTTTAGGCGGTGTTTTGAACTGTTTCATCAGTTGAGGCATAATCAGGAGTGCTCTACTCAAAGCGCTGCGTCCATCCTCTGTCATGAGGGACTTTGAAACGATGACCAGCTGCTCAAGGTACGCTTCCAGACGCAAGCTGTCAGCTTGAAAAATGTCGCTAGCTTCCTTTTCAGATGTCGCGATTGCTTTGCGTATCTTCATCAGTAGTATGACTGCGTATATCACGCGACCACCATAAATATGAGGTGGTAAAGTAAGCATTTCGGAAATGGAGAACTCAAGGAAAATATCCAGCAGTCCTTGTGACGCCAGTATTATGGCGCGAATCATTGAAAGATTAGAAGAATCTTGCATGTCAATGAAGCTACATGTCTTCAAAGACTTTGCAGAAAAGGGGGCCTTGAACTCGTCGATGTTGTTGTTGACGTGTAAAGCGAGTTCATGCATATACAGTGAGCTGGCAAGCCTGCCGAATTCAAAAAGAGCTAATCCAGACGTTCGTCAATCCTCTATACCCATGGTCATCAGGTGTTCGGCTTCCAAAAACATACATTTTTCTGCTTGATGAAACTGATCGAGAGCTAGCCAATCCATTCGATTCTGAATGGTTTGAATTATCGCCATTGCCTTCGGACTTGGCGCAGATACCGCTTGGACAGGATTGCTCAAGCATAGCTCGTGATCTATAGTATGACAAAGAAGCTCCGTTGTTACAAGCTTGCAAAGGAAGGCATCTGTAGGCGATGTATTGTTTCGTTGCAAGTCGAAAATGTAGTCGTCGAGCTTTGCGAAACAGGGGATTATATTGGGACGTCTCAAAATCAAAGAGAGACTAGGAGTCGGTCAAACTGAGTAGTAGATGAAGCTGTGAAGCCATAATTACGTACCTTGCGGATAGAAGAAAACAGCCAAGCCAGGCTCGTTCCGCCTCCGCACGACACCATCTGTCTTGGGCTTTGCTAGCCAAATTGAGATTGTCTAGTCCAAGATCCATAGCCATAGTTGTGGAGATGGAAGCCAGCTGATTCTGAATCATTTGTGTGTATGTATCAGGTGCTCTATACCAGAAAGACACGACCTGGAGCGCTTGAACAAGTTCCAGTGATTTCTCACCTCGAACGATGGCAGTGTCTGCTAACCAACCCCTGGCCTCGGATGCCAATTCTCTCTGCTTAGCAAGCGGGCAGTATCCAGCACAGGCAACGCTGAGTATGGATAGAAACAGCAAAGGCCTGGCAGTTCGCAAAGACACGGACGTTGTCCCAGGTGGAAACACGACAATTGGGCATTTCGGTGCGAATTTTGTTACATACTGAAGAAATACCTGTTCAGCTACTTCAGGAGTAACAATAGAGTCGATCTTATTGTTAAGCTGCTTGGTCCAGATGCGAGATGATGGATCAGAAACTGTTATAATCAATCAGCTGTGTTATCGGAGCAAAATGACGACAAGCTTTATAAACTCACGTAGATTGGTTTCAGTGAAACCCACCGAAAAGGCCGTAGACGGATCTGTCTCCGAGTTTGAATCAATACCAATAGCTCCTTCTTCAAACGGACTCTCAGAGACTTTCCCCGAATGCTCGACATGAGACGGTCGAGTTGAAGAATACCTAATACATTCCTTATTCTGCCGCAGACACCGGCGGCATTTACCCTCTGCTGTAGTAGGAGACTGGTCGCACCGAGTTCTGGAGATTTTGCATTCAATACAGGCGGCCCCGCGCCGAAATTGGCGCCAATGTCTGTTTTAGGTCAGACGTGCTTTGAGTTCATGATCTCATCTGGCTGATGGGTTCCCAACCTTTTTCTTAATCGAGCCGTAAGTTCATTTCTAGGAGCCCCCAGATCATGTTCGCAAACTTCCCCTGCATGAATTGCCGAAGGCACAGTAGGTAGTCTCTCATCAGAAGATGCTTGGCCGCGAGATCTCCTAGGTGAATCGTGCTGCATGCCGTCATTTTGGTGCCTTGAGGACGGCTGGGACACAGCAGCAGCTATTGGGACTGGGGCGGAGCGTTCGGTAGTATGTTCAAGCTTGAACTTGAGGAAAGCCATTAGGGGCGCATGTGATCGTTGAATGCTGTTGGAAAAGTATTTCGTCTTGTTACGGCGGACGATTACGGCAGTCGATAGGGGACAGTTCGCCACGCCCATAATTTAGCCGGCAGAAACACTGAGGCCTTGTATTCGAGGCTAAAAATTGATTATATAATTAGCCCAGCTCACACTGCCACTCTCCAGCCACTCCTACTGACTCACCACTCACCTCTTAACTCCACTATCTTAGCATATCTATATACTTAAAAGGGGGAATGCTCTGTGGCAGTCTGTCAAGCAGACGGGTCGAGAATGAGAACAGCACCAACACCAGTCCTAGTAGGCCTCAGCCATCGTAGGGTAATGGTCTCAAGAAGCCATAAGAAGGAATGGCTGACGGGAGGACACCTCTATGCAACGAAAAACGCGTTCGGAAGATATGTGTAGTGTTGAATTCGTGTACGTAGGACGAACGAGTACTATCTAACTGGTAGGAGCCTCAGATATCAGGCTTCCATCTACCCATCACCTATTTCCCCACTACAATACTGTTATGGAACACAACGAAGCCCCGCAGCTTACGGAATACTAGCGTGGTTGATAACGGAAGGATTACGACCAACCGTTCCCAGGACAAGGCGCAGACTAAAGTCACGTGAAGACAGAAGGCCTGAACCAGCCTCCAAATTGCCGTCTCAAAGAATACCGTCTTAAAGTATGCAACAGCAAGCCCTGCTCACGTGACCGTGACTCCAGGATATACCTCCAGGAGTATATGGCGGAGTATACGTGACTCGGAAAAGTGACTCGGGGAGTCACTCCAGGAAGTAGGGAGGACTAGATATATAAGGACACTTATTAGCGCATATGTATTTAGTTCTTCGCGATCAATCATAACATTGTTACTACAGGATACCTTTTAGGATTCTACTTCGACAGTATTACTTTGTGGCAAACATCCTACAGGTAGGGGAGCTCTTCGGACTGACCTACTTGGCGCTCTATCTGGCACGCCTACAAGACTTGCTCTATAGACCCGAGCCCGTGTAAGGCTTAGTACAGCGACGGTCTAGTTGCGAGACGGTAGACTTGAGGTACGTATCAGGACCACGGAAAGGTTAGCTTACAGTGACCAGTTAGCAACGCGTAACAAATACATGTTTTATGCCCATATATTTTTATACTAGTATTTATACCACTAAATACTAACATATTTATTTTAAATTTCAATATATTAATATGGATAGTTTAATTAATATCTAGTTAAAATTTAAGCTCTTTCCAACCAATAGATATAAAGATATTTAAAATTTTTAGAAATTAACTATATTAGATGCCAGATATATATTTTTAACACTAGTAGTAGCTGCACTAGCATTTTATGCCCGTGATATATCGCTGACAGTGGGGTATTAAGACCATTTAGATGCAATTACTAATTAATATCTTAATAATTATTAATTTTAGCCATAGTGCCATCAAATAATAGCCAGTATATAGTAGTACGTAGTGATAAAGCTGTTATTGATGGCCGCTGGTGGGCATGTAACCCAGGACCCACTAAAGACGGCCAAACTAGGCGGTAAATCGACCTGGCGAACTGTCCCCTATCGACTGCTGTAGCAGGGGCGAAAAGGGGTTGTGTTAAGTGGACACCCGAATTCTCTATGTGAACACCAGCTAACCTATATAGTGATAGCGTCGAATTTGACTTACTGGGGGTACATGCCAGTCAGTGTGTTTTTGGCTGTGGCGTGACTATCGATTGTGTGTTCAGGGTATGTATGAAAACATTGCGCGTCTTTGCCACACATCTTGTTTCTAACACACACGGCCAAAAATATACGGACTAATACACCCTGATAAGTCAAATTCAACGCTATCACTAGATAGGTTTAGCGGGCGTTCATATAGAGAATTCGGATGTCCACTTAACAGAGCCCGCGAAAAGGGCGCAGCTGAAAACTTCAGTATCTCTATCCGTTTCAACTCTTAACTATTTCATCAAGTTTCTTTTCTCCAATGGATTCTGTCGTGACAGTGATCGCGAAACTTATCATTTGGTACCTAGAAACTTTCCTAATATTGTTCAAAAGTAATCCAACTTTCTTTCTTGCATGGGAGGTGTTCACATTGGGTTTCATCCACCATACCTATTCCGATTTGAAGAAACGCTTTGGTCCCATCCAAGCACTGGTTATGGTCACAATACTCCCCGATGCAAAGAAGATAGTACAAAAGATCGAAAAGCATGTGCTAGCTACCAAGGATGAAGAAGCTATAGTCCTGCGGAGGTCTGCGACAGAAGATTGCACGATGCTGGCTGTTGCAGTAAGCGCAAGCCAAGTCCTTTACTAGAAAAAGGGTTACTGATACTTGATAATTCATAGGCAGCCATTGTGGCCCAAGTTGCCATTTCCGCACTTGGCCCCGACAATATCGATCAAGCGCACTGGACAGCGAAAGCAGCGTTCATAGTTAGCTTATCGTCTGGTGGTCTGTCAGTATTCTATGCGTGTCTAGTCCAGCAAAGAATGAGCAGTCTCTTTACTGCGGAAGATGTCAAAGACTTTTTCAGTAAACCCAGCAGTTCGCAAAAGCTTCGCAGGTTCGAGAAGATCTTGATAGTATCATCGATCAGCTTAAAAAGGCGGAAAAGGACAGCGAGGCAACAATTGCGAGACAACAGAAGCTGACGGAGTTAGAGTCGCTTGTCAAGCAGTTCAAAAGCAAGAATAGGTGGACAACAGCCTCGTTTAATTCAATTTTAATGGTCAAGGCACCGACTATACTTCTCAAATACGCGCTCGCTGCGTTCGTCATCGGCCTGGGCATTTATTTTGGATGTCTCGCGTTCGATAACGGAAATCCTCCTGGTGGATCATCACTGGCAATATTCATCTTTTATCTCGTTGCTACCTTCCTGGGCCTCTTGATTTACTACGTACCTGCAATCCTGAAGGACCTGGAGAGGTTTTCATTGCGTCACTACACCTATCTTCTCAATAATCAGATTGGGAAATCTACCCAGCCCAAAGAAGAGAGTGAAATGGTCGAAAATATCACCAATATTCTTAATGCATATGAGGCGGAGACCCGTGAAGAAGATACCTCGGAAGATGCATCGTCCTTGGACGAAAGACTTGGAGATACGGCCCGGCCTGAAGCCGTTCCTGCTCATGCAACACAGAGCCATGCGCCGAGCGAACATGAGAGTCAGCAACATGAGAAACATGTCCCGAATATCTCATCTGGAACGGATGAACAACCGACAAGAGAAAGGTCGTCTTGAGGGAATTTCAAATATGTGCTCATATGATTATTTTCAACAAGACTGTGTTATACCAATAGGTCATAACCATCAAATCTCTAACATTTCTTTTTTATCCTCTCATAAAGTCTCACAAAACTTGGTAGTTTATTTTCCAGAGCCAAAAACCCCATAATAAATGCCGCAACAGGGACCGCGCTCACCCAATACACCCAAAAGTACTTGCCGCCAGGGTTATACGGATCACTCATACTAAATATTCCGGTAATATAAGAGAGAGGAATAAAGGCGATCGCAATATAAGTTAAGCGTCTGACATCCTCTGCCTGTGCGATAGATTTGTGCGAGTCAATGAGTTGCACAAGTGAAGTCATGATCGGATTCAACGCTTCGAGCGACCGAGCATGCTGACCGATCTGCTCTTGTAAGTGATTGATATCCATCAGCAACAGGTCCCAGGGACATGGCTGTTCATTTCTAATTGCTTCTTCGGATGTTTTTGCCGAGTCCGAGCTCAAACCCGTCTCCTTCCCACACCAGTATTCGACAAATAGTCGTACCATCTGTAACTTGTGCAGAGACTGTTGGCTCCGCCTGCGCCATCGATGGAGATCGAGAATATCGTTCTTCTCGAAATGTTCCAGACGCGATGAGACGGTCGGAAAGGAGTACTCGTAATACTTGATATATCGGCTCATCAGTGCTCCGTACAGTATCCACTCCCGGTTTATACTTTGAATTGGATGATAAGCAAGAGACAATAGGCCGGGTTTCCCTTCCTTCCAACCGGGGGGTAAATTATGATGGAGACTTAGCAACTCATCGCACGGCGTGAGGTATCGAAGATCTAAGCTTGCTTCTTCCGATGTTTGGAATTCGGTATAGCTCGGTAGGTCTCGGGGGCTCTCTGTAGGGATTCGGCGTGGAATTTGAGATATTCGAGTACCGTGAGAATTGTACGGATCCCCAGCTGCGTGTGATACAATATCAGTGGCAGGATCCACCAGAACCAAGCCTAATACTTCTCGTTAGAGAGTTGTCTTGATATAGAGTGTTTCTAAACATGTTTACATATCCAGAGGTCGTTAGGCAGATCGTGCTTTATCACTGAGATACATCCTCGTAGAAGACCAATAGATCTACCTGATAATGCTGGTAGACGGCGGACACTTCTGGGGATATTTGAAAGCAGAGTGAAATCATACGGGGCTAGTCCTAGGTCAGACTCGTCGCCCAAGTCGAGCACTTTCTGGTAGTGGATGTTCAGAAATCCCTGGGAAATGATTTGGGATGGCGGAAGGGCGAGTAATGGTGGTGGAGGAGATTTCTCGATATCACGGTATGAGGAGGCTATATGACCGGAGAAAAAGAAAGGGTTTATCCCAAGTGCCGAGCCGAAGACTTCGATGTCGTCTGGGTGTATGTTCTCCACGACTGCTAAGATGCTTTTGGTAGGATGAGAGTTGAGTTGAGATATGAGTTCACTGGCACTTGATTTTTGAGAGGCTCCTAGCTGTCCATTAGATTCGACTTGAGAATATTGAATGGTACTGTTGAATATTTGTCGAGGGTGATGGCTTAGGAAGGAAGAGAGGGTCTCGAGGCTAGGATTCCGTAAAGTCATGCGCGATACATATTCAGTGTAAGATGCTGCCATATTCTTCCATGAAGTGACAAAACATCGATCCCACACTTGTAGTCTGTGGACTATTCCCAATAGCTTTTCCGTCGCAATTTCTTTCCTGAGAGGTCCATGCTTAACCCGGGTGGTTGAAGTCCTAGCGTGATGCCGATCAGCCAATGTGATGACACGTCACTCATGCATTAAGTTTGCACTTATTGTCCCGCTATTGGAGGGCTTAGCACATCGTATTTTCACCCTGAATGTTTGCTTGTTTGCCAAGTCCTCATTTGCGGCTGAATTTGACGTCCGCAAATTATCGGACTGAAGACGCGGGAAATATTTCAACAACAAAGTCATTCTGTCAGACCATGCCCATAGCTTAGTCTCCGCCAATCACTCAATCCAGATTCGATAGACTTCTATTATGGAGAATATGCAGGGGTTCCACGATAAGTTGGAAAAACTGTCCAGTTTGTTCCACTCCAAAAGAGACACTGTCATTCTTTACACGAAAGAAGTTGAAACAATTTGCTCCACGGCCTTAGCTGCTTCGAATATCCGCCACCCTCCAATCACATCACGAGTAAAGAAATGGGAGTCAGCTAAGGGAAGCCTATGTCGAAGGTACGAGGAACGCCTCGTGTATGACCGCCTGCGCAAAGCCGTGAAAGCACAGCGTCGGTCATGGGAGGAATACTCCCGAGACCAAGGACTAAGTTCCTACAATAAAAACGTGGTGCCCTTTAAAACTCCAAAGGAAATGATTGCCGCATTGCACGACTTCGGCGGTGTACGGATATCACTCTACTTTCCAGGAGACCTTGAGAAGGTCGGCGATATTATCAACAAGCACTTTAAGGTCGTCCGACGAATAGATAAGGGGGATAAGTCTCAAGTTGGTATGCAAGGTTTGAAAGAGCGACTTGCTTCACTCGAAGACCCTCAAGGAAGTCTACACACTGCGCCTGGTTCCAAAGAGCCTCAAGCATCAATGCGAACATTTATGGGGTACAAGGCCACGCATTTCGTTGTCAAATTGCACGACAAAGATATCTCCGAAGAACGAATGTCGATTTGGAAAGACTTTGCGGTGGAGATTCAGGTTGGAACGCTCGTCATGCATGCGTGGTCTGAAATAGAGCATGACATGATCTACAAACCACTCGATTCTCAAGGCGAAGGGGTGTCCGAAGACGAGGAACGCATTTTGGATTTGATCAATGGCATTGTTCTTACCGGTGAGGCGGCATTGCGACAGCTCGAGGCTAGTACAGCGACGCGTCTGAACCAACGTGCTCAGAACAAAAATATCACGGCGAGTAGCCACTATGAGCTTGCAGCCTGGATTGAGAGAGACTGCAAAGAGCGCGACATAAAGCTTGAAGGCGCGGAATGGAAGCTCTTAGAGCGACTCTTTGCTATCCTGAAGTTAACTGCGAACCACAGACGTGGGGATGTGACCAATATCATCGATGCTGCGGCTCGGGAGACCTCTAATCCCTCTAATATACAGTCGCTGCTGGCGAAAATGCTCAAAGTATTATGCAAGAAGTCAGTATCTCTGGTTTGGCAGCCATCTGGGAAGTCCAATATTGATACTTTAGTGAAGAATGCTCGTCTTTGGGCGCTTCGCCTGGTGCATAGTTTGAACATTGCCATATATCTCGGAGTGGCTGAGGACTTTCTCAAGGTGAAAGGACTACCTGAACGTCCGTCGATCACGTCATTTCTGGATATTCTCCATCCAGATCAGCCCCGCTGCTCAGACGCACAGTGTGCAGAAATAATTTCCGATTTCTGTAAAGCAATCTTGGAGCCCAACAATATGCAGTTGAGGGAGAACCGAAACGAGCTGGTAGACGTAGCTATCGCTCTACCTGCGACAAATATGGTTGCAAGCATGATTGGCTCTGGCGGGTCGCGATTCGTCCCGGTCCCAGGAATCTTGAGCCGACTGTTATCCTTTGAACACGGGGTTTATGAACATGGATATCATGATATCGCAGACAAGTACCGTACCCTGGACTTGATCGATTTCCACATGGTCAGCTCCAAGGAAAAAGATGATAAGCTTGTCATTTGGGATCGTCTCACCTCGTGGCCAGGAGATGTCGATCCCAACCGACCCGTTGAAGATCGCTTCTTTATCCCTGGGCCAATGACGCAGAATAGGCCAATAAGCCGCTGGCGCTTACACCAGGACAAATCGCATCTGACGATTCAAAAGATCAATGCGGATGACTTGCACAAATTACGGGACCCGCAGCGACACGGTATAATGGCTGATAAACATCGAGTTCTAGATGGAAACGGATCCGCAGAAAGCATTCTTAATTTGGCCTACCATCTCTATCCGGAAGATCAATGGACAGACGTCCGCAAGGCATGGGGTGCAGTCAAAGTTCTAAGGCCGGATAGAAAGGTTCAATTTGTCGACACGAGGAAGCCAAATGCTCCACATCCGAATAATGCAATTAAAAAGTCGAATAGCTCAGATCACAATCTATCCGAGCGTACGTCATCACAACAACGGCCGTCATATGCCGCCATGCTCAAAAAGACCTTCGTCGAGTTTACTAGTTCGAGTAACGGAGGTGGTTCAAGGGGACGGAAAGGTAAATAGAGTAGAACAGAATGATCTCTTCACGATCTTCTAATGGATACCATATTTATTGAAGCAAGATATTCCCGAATTAGACATAATTCTTGGTATAGACGAGCCACCAAAGCATTGTAGACCCTACTAAGGCCGTTAGTACACCGTTATCGCTAATCGGAATCTCGGTCTACTGAAGGTATTTTTAGCAAAACCTGATCAAATATTACCATGTTAAGAATTCTTTGAACCGATATCTGAATTGTGCTTGATCTACCATCTTTTTCTTTCTCTTGATCGCTCCAGTGCAGTTACTTCTGCTATCAGTTAGCTACCCAGGAAGATATACTAGAGGATTCGATTGTTTTTCTTACCCCTCCAAGTCCGATGTATTATAGCTTTTAGTATACCTAAGCAACGCTTTTCGAGAATAAAAGCGGCGTCAAATTTCTTTCCAAGCACCGAAGGAGCCTGATTCCCCAGATATAAAATATATGGGGCGACAGTCTAGCGACCAACCCCGTGCCTGCTGCGACCCTCCGGGCTCGCACCCAATCAGATTTGGCGTGGGGTGGGAATTCTGGATTATATAAGCAGTTTGTGATTATATAATCCGCTTTGACCACTACACGTTATTTACTATGTACACCGCAACTCCGTAACTCTTTAACCTATTGTCTTCAACTATCTACTATATCACTAATTGAGCTTCAATTTTTAATCTTATGGCTCCGTAGTCTACTATTTAAATCAAATAGTAATATATCAAACAGAATTAGCATCCCAGCAGCATCCCAATACCTAAAATAGACACTCTAACTAGTCAGAAACTACCCTACGTAGTAACTAAAAAAAGAGCACCACCTAAGTGTTCAACTTATAGCTCTATCAGTGTAACTAGAGAGTGTGTAGTTTATAGAAGCTAGTCCCAAGTACAAAACAGAGGCTTTTTTGAGTTACATTTTTAAACGATTTCAAGTTGGCATACTAGTAAATTACAAGGTTAGGTGTTGGTGGTGGGGGGTTGCCGGAGTGGTCGCCCAATATATATCAATGATTGGCCACTGACGAAGGTAATCACGCCTGAGAAGGAGATGAAAAGGAATCGGGCTTAAAATCATATTCTAATCAATTGATATATGCGAAGTTGCTCGAATTATTTTATGAGATGGTATTGTGGCCACGGAGGCTGCCAAGAGAAAATATCGGGTTCCTACAAGCAACTTGCGCCAATGCCAATTCAAGGTGTAAAGTGAAAGATCTGGGCGAGCCAAAGGCTTGGAACGAATGACGACACTTGCCCCTGATGACTTCCAAATTTAGGACACCTGGGGATAGCTCTCACCGAGTCTCAAGGACGGACGCCGAGTCCAATCAAGGGACTCCAGCACACTCGTCGGCATTTCCTCCACCTTTTTACCCCAAGATGAAGCTTTGACAAAAGCTAGGCGATCGTGTGAGCCCTAAGCTTGTCTGGTGTCACTGCCCAATTTCGACAACAAGGAGAGAAACCCCACTCCGGAATACCCCGTAGGTTGCGGTCAAAACTCCGCCCTGGCCAACCCCATAAAACCAAAACGAAGGGAAGCGTGGTAGGTGGGAAGGCGAGAATCGGGGAAACGCGGGGCCTCTCACGACATCATTCCTCTAGAGGCAATCCCACGCGTCCAGCAGTGAGTTGAGTGAGTTGCACACACAGACCACACACACCGATCTTCTAGAAGGTCTTGTTCCTGAAAAAGGTGGGCGATCATACCGGCCCTGTGGACCAATGAGAGCGGCGGCCGCAACACCGGCTGCCGGGCCGGTCGTAGTCTGATTGGCTAAAATTCCCGACGAGGGGCTGCGATCTATAGAGACTGATGGGTTGTTCACCAGCACCACCATCAGAACTATTGTTGGGCGATAAGATGGTGGGCATTATTATTACTTGATTTCTCCATAGCAGTACCCTATATCTTTCATCTGTCCTGGTCTTGCTCCTTTCTCTCCTTTTCCCACTCCCTCGTTAATCTTCTTTACTCCCTTCTTCACCGGAAGTTGGCCTGGTCGATCCACAGTAAGTGTCTCATGAGATAATATTATTGCACTGCCCCGCGTTGCATTTGTTTTATCTAATCGAATTCGCCTCCAGGTTTCTCGTTTACAACTTAACACTGCGGATTCGTAACCATTCCAATTTCCATTCGTCTTTTCTCTACTTTGCATATACAGCCTACACCAGCGGGTTCCACACACATCACAGCGATAAATCATTTCTACCAGACAGCCCATTCAATTGGTGATCTTGGCTGGGCTGCTCTGAACATATATATACGTCCATATACGCACCATGACCCAAAACCTCCAGGATAAACATATGCCGCTGGGTATCCAGCGCAGCGCTAGCCGGCTCGGCGAACTCCTGGCGGCAGATACCCTCGTTGCTGCTGGTTCAGCAACCTTGATTACGCCGGCGGTGATGATCTTTGACAGGTTCGTCCATTCACCAAATTATTTCTATTTCTTGAGCTCCCGCTGATCTTGTATAGACTCGTCGTCGAAAAGTCCTTCTACAATCAACCTCTCTTTCCCGCATTCCGCAGACATCTCTGGCTCTCCCTCACTCAGCCTGCCACCTTCTTAACATCACGCCCTAGCCTGCTGGTCTGGTCCCTTTATACAGCAACCTTCGCAACTGCCAACATCTCCGAAACCCTCTTCAGCAAAGTCTACCCCAAGATCGACCATGCCATTGCCGGCATGACCACTTTCGCATCCACCTTCGTGGTCAACTCCTCAGTCGGCATCTGGAAAGACGTCAAATTCGCCCAATTATTCGGCCACAACAATACCACTCGTCCATCATCAACACCACCCGCACAACCACAACCCGACGCCAAACCTCCTCCACCTCCCAAGACCGTCCGTTCCATCGGCCGCACCAGGATTCCCCTGGCCACATACTCAGCCTTCCTCATCCGAGACGGCCTAACCATCTTCGGATCCTTCAGTCTCCCCGCCATGGTCTCGGCTACTATCCCAGATTCCATTGCCTCACAGGAATATCTCAAAATCCTCATCGCCCAACTCGCCATCCCCGCCTCCATCCAGCTTATCAGTACCCCGATCCACCTTTTCGGCCTGGACGTCTACAACCGTCCACAAGTGATGCCCGCCAAAGAACGAGTCGCGCGCATTAGTCGTGACTGGATCAGCGCATCCCTACTTCGCATGTGCCGCATTATCCCCGCATTCGGAATCGGAGGGTTCGTCAATACTGAAGGTCGTCTCTATCTACATGACCAGCTGGATGAGCGCCGTACTCCCTCATGAGCTACCTGCCTCCAAGAAAATAAAAGAAACAAATAAATAGAATGATTACTAGAATCATAGATCAATATACCCTCTTTTTGCATCTTTTCTTTCTTTCTTTTTCTGCTTCTCCCCATCGCGTCATCATTCGAATTTCGCGTTGTGTGCTTATCGTCTATCAACCCTTCCCCACCTCAACCGGCCCGGTTTTTTCAGCGCTTGGCCTCGGCGTGGACCCCGGCTGAACCGGCCCTGCTCGGCTCTGGAGGGGCTCTGGATTTTTGCCTTGCAATTTTGAGGTTTGTGGTCCTGTTTCGCGGGGTTGGGCACCTTTTTTCTCCCACCGACTTTTAGTTGCCGCCCGGCAGAGACACCCGAACACATCCCGGTGTAGTTTGAGTCAGAGCATGCAGAGTATAGTGATAAGTCATTTTTTCTGCTAAAGCACTGATGTGTTCTGATTTACATGCTGATCCTTGCTGCGATGTCGATTCTTTCTTCGAGATAGAAGATGATGTAATAGTCAGGGTAGCGACTGCCCTATATGGAGGGGTTTATGGGGCGCTCTTTCCCTTCAAGTGCACCTGCCTTGCATCTCACGCAGTCACGTAGAGATAAACAATCGTAGAAATGTAAACATGGCATCTTGTAATTTTCAAGCTCCCAGTCATAGCGCCAACCGATCCCTCGACCCAATTTCTGCCGCCAAGCCGTCTCTCAGCTATCTAAACTCCTCACAATGAACACTCTTTGGCACGTTGGCCCGCCTCTTATAGGCGCATTCGCAAACGCGTATGTCTCTGAGCTCCTCGCTGGATACGCACCGTTGTTCCCTGAGAGCAAAAGTCTGTTGAATATCGAAGATATCAAATCAAAAAGAGCATGAAGAAACCCAGGTTATTCTTGAGGAGAAGCAAAAAGAGCTTCAACAGAGAAGGATACACTGCAAGCGCCCCTCAGAATTGCACAACATGATATGACGGCTTGGGAATGTATAATTGGGTACTCGCGGCTGGGCTTAATGGGCGAAACTGTCGTTGGAGAACTTCTTGCCGATCTTCGACGCGAA